>JADDOH010024097.1:0-81627 GCA_016648135.1 Agrypnia vestita | reverse complement strand
TGTATGAATTAAATTATTGTTTCAAATTGGGAGCTAATCCTTCTAGTCAATTTTTTCCCGAATCGATACTTGTTTTGTTTTGTTATCTATTTTGATATTTTTCTGTTAAATTATATTCCTAAGTAAATTTGGTATCGTTGCGCAAAAGTTGTTTTAAGTTTCGGAAACGCCAGCTTTATAATCGTATACTCTAGAATGCTTTGAATATCACACTAGGCGAATCAGTTAAATTGTTGGGATGGCATTATTTTTTACGCATTTCAATTTTTTTGATCTTAAAAAAGAAATTGAAAAAATAATATGTTTTAAGAACGCAAGAATAATATTTATATGAACTTGAAATTCGAATAAATAATGTTCATTTGGTTTTCTTCTATGAAAATGTATAAAGTTTATACAGAGTTATTTAGAAAGCATTAATAACCTAGCAGGACTATATTCCTGCCTTGATTATGTTCAAGCTATCATGACCTAATATCAATAGTTATGGAGATATGCGACATCAAAGTTTGCATTTTTTTTTCAAGATTTCTGACTTATTTTTTGTAAAACGTCGGACTATCATTACAGTAACTCATATCGATTACGAAAAATTCATTCGTTTCAATACAAGTTAAATAAAATGATAAAAATCCTGAAAAAATTTTAAAAAAATGCAAACTTTGATGTCGCATATCTCCTTAACTATTATGATTAGGTCATAATAGCTTGAACATTTTCGACTCATAATCAAGGCAGGAATATAGTCCTGCGAGGTTATTAATGTTTTCCTTAAATAACCCTGTATATAAAATGTATTTTATATTGCTTATATTCCTCACGTGTCTGCATACATTCTGTAGATGTCATAAACCAACCTCCCTTAAGTGAGAAACAAACTTTTGACTCGTGACAGACTCGGCGTAGAGCCTAGATAATACAAACCTCGTACAAATTTTATGCCCTAGGACACGCTTCTGAGACTTCTTTATGTGTCGCCGTATTGCGCCATAAAGCCTCGGAAGATCCTCGGACACGTCCAAACCCATGCATCAAATAAAGCGCCTCAAATTCCAGCCGGCATAGGAGCCCAAACATATCGTCTTGTTAAGGAATGCCGGTATTTTATTGCGGTTCTCTATAAAATAAATAACGAAACCCGGGTTTACCTGGAGTCGTAAACTACAGGCGGTGACAACGCACAACGGAATTAAGTTTTTGTTTGGATCCTTCTGTGTACATATTAAATGTATACGTAGGTATATATATATATATATCTTGGTATTTCATTTAAAACGTCTCTCGGAATTCGTGCAAACACGGGCATGTTTTTATTATTGGATTTTGGTGAAATTGATTTAGGAAAAAAATTGAACGTATTTAGAATAACAAAGCAAAATAAATCGAATTTCGTTTAACATTTTTATATTATGTTACTGTTCTATCGAATTAAAAACTTTTAATTCATATCAACTAGCATGATGTAGTAATAAATTAATTAAAGCCTACTTTAAAGTTGTCAATAAGTGGCTTTTTTTAATTCTTGATATTTTTAAAATTAATTAAACATCGTATTTTAACGTTTTAAATTTAATTAAATATTCGTGAGTATTATTGCTGAAAATATTTAGTTCAGAATTAAAAAAGTGTGTGTTAACTCAAACGTTGTTACGCAATTTTTTCATAATCATAAGTGAACATTTAGTTTTTGACTTAACACTTACAATTTTTGTATGAGCAACACTATAAATATCAAAATCTCTCTTTAAAATATGAAAAATGATTGTGAGTAAATCTTTATGATGCAAAGTGATGAATAAATCTTTATGCTATAATACTTGATATAAATTATGACCGCGATAAATACATTGCTTTTTGGAAACAAAACATTATAAATTCATAAAATAAGAAAATTGTATAACATTTCTCTCATCCTTTATACTCTTACTTTAAAAATACGTATTCATTAATTACATATGTCCTTGGGCATATTTTTTTTTATAATACCTACGTAAACTCTTAATCAAACATATGTGTATGCAAACGTATGCGAAAAAGGTAAGGAAGGCAAGGAACTAATATTCCCTTTATTCGTAATCTACTTTATTTCTATCGCTTCCTTCCACTTCCTATTGTCATTTTATAGAATTAGAAACCACCAACTTAGCTAGAATAAATATATCTGCACGTACAAAAATGTAAATTATTTTTAAAATCAAAAATATTAGCAACTTCTTACAAGTATGTTCATACCAAATGAAATATTTTATTTTTATTTTTCTGGATGGTTGCAGTATTAATAAATTTTTTCAATTGGTTAATATAGAATTTTCATTATTTAAGAATTTTCGAAATCAAACTTAACTGTGTAATAAACATCACTCAAAATATTAGCAACGTGATTTAGTTTTCTTCAAGTATTCAAACGAAGTTAAAAAAATATAAGAAACCTTTTAGGGCGAATGAAATTCATTTATTCATTTTATTTTTAATATATTTCGCTGAAAAATACTGATGAAAGCTCTTTCAATTTTCATCAGATAAAATTGTGCAGACGTGCGCATCGTGCATAGGACGATAAGACAACCAGAAAGCTCTAAAGAGGATTAGAGACAGAGTCTAATAATAGACCCTTTGCAAGTTAGTGACTGCAATTTGAAAGAATCACCACACTATTAAGGGATTACATCTTTTTGTGCTTCAATATGTGAGGTATTTTTAAATTAAATTTTACAAATAAGACCACCAGCAGATTTAATTTCTCGAAATGTGGTGCTCGACTTTTTCTAGAAAATGCTACTTAGAAATGATTTAATCCCATAGGTATATTGTAACGAAATGGTCAGCGGAAGAAATTGCGCGCTGTCCGAATCTCTCGTAAAATGTTGATGACAAAAATAAAGTCGAACTCTCTAGCACCTTCTATAAAACTCTCGGGAGACTTCTCCTATATACTAGAATAATCTAGGAGCTTCCTTAAAACCGGCGTTTATTTAGAAATTTCAATCGGTGCGAGGTATGCGCAAGACGACGGCCGGTGTACTCAGTCGTAGAATTTTGAAGCGACAGATATCGAGCGAGTTTTTACCTAAGTAGTAAGAAATAAATAAATGCGACTATTGCGTTAGTGTATTATATGGAATATTCTAGAGATTCTTAAATAAAATATTCCCAGCGTTATAAAAGTGTTCATAGACGAGTGATAGCTTACAAAATGGTGTGAAAAAAAAGTGTTAAGTTTGATTCGTGTTTTCTATGTTGTGACTTTGTCCTGTTAATAATTAATTAAACACTAATTAATCATTCGATAATTAATTTTCAGTGAATTTATTTGTCCCCCGCAGTCAATGATCCGTGACAATGTTTTCTGACACAAATTCCATGATATTTCTCCCAAATTCTTGAAATTCAAATGCGATATACCATCTTGACTATCATTGATATCTACTCTATCCAAATCAAACGGCCGAGCAGTATTTTGGTACAAATATTTTGGTAAATATTTGTACCAAAAAAATTGTGGTTACACATTTTAAGAAAAAAAAATTTTTTTGTGCTTTACTAAATAAAATTATTTCAACCGACAACATTAAACAAACTTTCCATAGGAAATTTTTTCCGTATTTAAGAAGTGAGGATCGTTATTACAGTTCTAAAATAAGTATATTTTATATATATTTTATTTGTATATAAGTAAAATGAAAACATTTTATATATATATAAATATTCGGAATCATTTATTGAACTGAAGATTATTTGCCTCTCAAAATCCTATGCGCAAGGTACAAGACTTTCAGAAACGAGATATATAATATTAGGTCCATACATATGAAATTGGCGTTTTGCCGTACTGGCAAATTTGATCTCAAATATCTTCTCTTTAGTTAGGAATTCCAAATCCAAATTTATACAGTTATTTACTTATGTATTTGTGTTTTGAAAATTATAATTCATTTGTTTTTTTCTCAATTGTTTTTTTCTTTGCGTCACTCAGTTTACAAAATGAAAAACTTGAAATATCGCGTTATTTACGAGTACGAGTTCCACCGTGGCACCAGTGCTGCAGAAACGGCTCGAAGGATTAATGATGTGTATGGCGACGGTGCCGCAAAAGAAAACACAGTGCGTTTTTGGTTCCAACGTTTTCGTTCTGGAAATTTCGACCTGCAGAACAAGCCCCGTGGACGGCCGGAGACCAAAGTTGATAATGAAGAATTGAAGGCTATTGTGGAAGCGGATCCATCGCAAACCACATCCGAGTTAGCTGCAGGCTGCGGTATTAGTGATAAAACTGTTTTAATCCACTTGAAGCAAATTGGTAAGGTGAAAAAGCTTGAAAGGTGGGTACCTCACGAATTGAGTGAAGCAAATCAACAAACGCGCGTTGACTGCTGCGTTGCATTACTCAACCGGCACAATAATGAAGGGATTTTAAATCGAATCATTACCTGTGATGAAAAGTGGATCCTGTACGATAATCGGAAGCGCTCATCGCAATGGCTGAACCCTGCCGAACCAGCCAAACCATGCCCCAAGCGAAAATTGACTCCAAAAAAGTTACTTGTGAGCGTTTGGTGGACTAGTGCTGGTGTCGTTCACTACAGCTTTCTTAAATCTGGCCAGACGATTACGGCAGATGTCTATTGTCAGCAACTGCAAACCATGATGGAAAAGCTAGCTGCTAAACAACCGAGGCTGGTTAATCGCTCTAGGCCACTGCTGCTTCATGATAACGCTAGACCACACACTGCACAACAGACGGCTACCAAATTAGAGGAGCTTCAATTGGAATGTCTAAGACATCCACCGTACTCTCCGGACCTTTCCCCAACAGATTACCATTTTTTTCGAAATTTGGATAACTTCTTGCAAAGGAAAAAATTCAACTCCGATGGGGCAGTCCAAACCGCCTTCAAAGATTTTATTGATTCCCGTTCGAATGGTTTTTTTAGTAAAGGGATCGATGAACTACCTATGAGATGGCAAAAGTGCATAGATAGCAACGGTACATACTTTGATTAAATAAATATATTATAATTAAAAAAATCGGCTTTATGTTCCTCCCATACTAAACCTCAATTTCATATGTAAAGACCTAATATTACAGTTATTTAAATAAATCAGTTCTATATTATAATAATGTCATCCGCTCAAATAAAATATATTTTATTACGAATATTCTTGAAAATTCTTTGATGACAATAAAACAAATGATGCAAAATTTCAACAATATCTGTATACTGTTTAAGAGTGACTTTTATTATTAGAATGATTTATTGATAAAAATTAAATTTTTTATTTAATTTACATGTATTTAACTGAATCAAGTTTCTAGTGTCAATACATACAAATAACACATTTTTTCCTAATTCAATGGTATCTATATGTATAGGTTTATTTGAACATTTTGAAATATTAATTACTAATAGGTAAATTATCCGTCGAAAATAGACAGCTTAAATTTTATTGAAGAATTTGCCTTTAGACAGCTTAGAATTTTATATAATTCAATAATAGCCAAGCATTATTTACTTATCACAATTTTTTTATGTATTTAACATCTAATCTAAAAACATTTTTGTATAGATAAATGTTTTGAGCCTTTATAATTTGTCACATTTTATTATAAAGATTTTTTAGATTGATTGGTTTAGAATGAAGACATTAGCTTACTAATTAAGTGGTTGGGGAATAAGACTCGACCCGGGAGACTACTGAGTTTGTTGTTTTTTAATAGTACAACATTTTAAATTAGTTTGAAAAATACTAAGAATATTTATATTAAACGTTTCCGCGTACGCAAAAATATATCTGCAAACAAAGGGGTTATTGAAACTTCATGAATAAAATAAAGTATTAAGGCAACTTTACCGGAAGGTAGCTATATCCGTAATTTAAATGGGTAATTTTGCAAATATTAACAACGTGAGCTTCCAGGAAACAGGCTAGTAAACCAAACATGACAAATGGACTGAGTATTAATTTTTTAGCTAATGTAATTGGATGCACAGTCAACAAAAGGAAAATCGCTGGGCCGTAGCTAACTTTGTACGAAAACAAAAGCCGATCGTAGTTCTAATTCAAAAATATCCTTTAGGGTAGTTTTCAAATTTTTTATTATTATTTTTATTTCCCGGCATTTCGATATCTCTTTTTAATTCGCGTACTTACAATGTTAAGCGTATATATCACAATCTTGCACATTATTTTTTCTCAATTAAATATTTGAAAAAAATTACATTTACAGATAGAAGGAAATAGTTTGATTATGAATGATACGCTTTTATGAAGTTTTGCATAGGTATTATTATTACGATGAAAAAACAATCATCCAATAGACAAGGTTAAATAAATTTAAACATCAAATTTGTTTTACAAAAACCTCACGAGTGAGAAATAACAAGTAGATATCTTGAAAAAATTGGCTTTTTCGCTTCTGGCAAGCGCACCCGAGCCGATAAATAACAACATCATTTTTATTATATTAAACTAACAAAAAATTTTTAACATAAGTAGTTAATTCGGAATAAGTTTTCACGTGGCCCGGAAAATGCAAAACGCAATAGCATATAAATGTAGTTTTTGAAGTAACAACTACTACATTATAAATTAAATTAATCACCAAAATGTTCCCCTCCCATCACTACCGCTCAGCTCGAAGGCAAGCCTCACTACATATTTATATTTTCTGTACACATTTGCGTGATACACCCAACTTAACGCCTAATCCTATCAGCCGACGATAAATCATAATTTTCTTATCTACTCGTAACGCCACGAAAATTGATTATTTAAACGGCCTCACAAGATATAACGTAACGTAAAAGTGATGTGCAGAACTGCTTTCGGTAGGGGTGGGAGCAGCAGCAGCCTTAAAAGATTAAATTTTGATTGAGCGAAAACGGAAAATTTGGGAACGTGCAGCGATCCATCGGCATTAATTTACTTTTTATTCCACACAACGCGTGTGTTTGGATCCTTTCACTTTAATATTCGGTAAAAAATTTAATTATAATAATTAATATCCTTAAATATGCCCGAGGTGCAATAGAACAGTAAGGGTGTAAGTTATGGTGAATTATTATTTTATATTCAAGAACATATTCTTATTGTGAAGTTGCAATTTTTTCAGAACAAAGTTCTGTGAAATTTAAAACCAAATTAATTAATCAATAGGAAAGATATACAGAAAAATCAAATCCACAAAATAATATTTGGCTGCTACCGGGATTCAAACCACGGATCTCCTCCTATCCGGGGCAGGCGTGTTATCCAATTACGCGATATATCCGTGTTCTTGAATACAAAATATGTATGTTGTATCAAATCTATCCAAAAATAAAAAAAAAATGAATTAAGCGGTTAATTCTGGCATCCCCTAGCGGCAGTTACGCAAGGTAATTTGTGCCTGCCGTACTAGAAAAAGTGAATTGCTCTAAAAGTGGATAATTTATGTAAATCAATTAATAAATGATACTTACAGATAAGCTCGATATATTCACGGAAATGTACAAGGCCGCTATAGAATTGGACAACGCGCCTGCCCCGGATAGGAAGAGATCCGTGGTTCGAATCCCGGTAGCAGCCAATTATTTTTTGATTTGTGGTTTTGATTTTTCTGAATGTCTTTATTATTGATTAATTAATTTGCTTTTAAATTATTATTGTAATTTTTCAGCAAACTAAGCGTGGAAACTTAACGGTAATCACAGGTACGAATGATTGCTAATGTAAATACAGATTTGGACACAAAAACCCGGCCCGCCTCATCTTGCCACATAACTGGCTTGGTCTCATTCTCTTCTACATTATTCCTATTGTTTCTGTATACTCTTCTCAGAATACAACATCATTGCGTTGTGCACTGTGACTGCACATGCATTATTGGCTCAATATTTTGACACTCTACCATCAATACGGATGTCTACCTTTTTTGGAGGGTTTTTAATGGTTAGCGCATTGGTGATTGAAGATCACCAATTTACCGATTGTGAACGGAAGGATTCCTACTTTACCGTTGCAATCTTCCGGTACTTATTTTATAAGTCACTTATCATATGATATGTGGCAAGTATGTAGAAAAGCATAAGGTAAAAAGTTGAATAATACTGACAGTGCATTTACACTAAAGTTTGTTGTAAATTATTTCACGTTACATGAGAAGCATAGACTTTAAGACACTTTTTATTTTAATTTATTTATTTTTTATCATTAATTGTGTATTATGCAAAAACTTACATTTACTGATTTGTGATATATATTTATGTAAAATAGTTGTATGTAAAAAAAAAATAAACTATTTACTGATTTTCGATATTTTTTTTCTGAATATTATTTACCATTCATTCTATCATTAAAACATTATTTATTTATATTTATCATAAAAAGTGTATTATCTAAAAACTTATGAACCTGGAACTTATTCCTAAAACTGCATTTAGTGATTTGCGTTAGTCTGAATATTTTAACACTGTTTTTATCATTTATTATTTTTCATTATCGATTATTAATTAACCGTAAAAAGTTTGTTGTATAACTATATCATATTCAAATGTTCACAAAATATTCATACTTTGTACTTTAATGTCACTCTAGTACCATCTATTAGGGTCAATAAGAGAAGAGTCCCAAGAGAAACATTATTAATCAAGATATCATGATTATCTTGATTTATGATGTCATTTATGATGTTAATGATGTCTTGAAAAAAAGACTTGCGGTACATAATGGCGTTCTAATACAAACTTTAGTATGAAAGTGAGGCCTGGAATTAGCAAAACAGAAATGAATGTAGACTGAATGCCCCACGGCTTTTGGGTGGAAAATATTTGGTCGATAGAGTGAGGACTGAACAAATTAGAATGCTGTAGAAGTAATGCTGGCTGTGGCGTAGTAGAATGAATAAAGAATGTATCGCTGAGTCTCTTATAATCATGTGGAACGTGTGAGCGAGGAGAATATGGATAAAAAAATATATAAGGTGAGTGTAGAAGGCAACAGAAACAGAAAGTGTCCGCAAAAGACTCCCCTTGTTTCTTCTAACTACAGACGAAACTCATACTTGTAGTGAACTTGCAAAAAATGTAATGCACTCACAAAAAAGTATAATTTAGACTTTTTCAAAATAACCCTACTCCTGTGCGACGCTTGCTTTCCGATCCATTTTTCAAATAAAATATGTGTTATTATTTTCGAATTAATCAATTATATATAGTTTCATTAATATACTGTATCATATAAATATACACCACGAAAATACGATATTTTGTCACTACCAGTGAAAACTTGTAATTGGCTTTTATGTTTCCC
Organism: Agrypnia vestita; assembly: GCA_016648135.1. Lineage (NCBI taxonomy): Eukaryota > Metazoa > Arthropoda > Insecta > Trichoptera > Phryganeidae > Agrypnia > Agrypnia vestita. The sequence goes on along the minus strand of JADDOH010024097.1, from coordinate 72,339 downwards.
ATGCTTTTTATTTACTTAATTATAGTTTGTTGTAGGTTTTCCGAATAAATATAAATAAATAAATAAAATATATTACAAACATTGGAGGAAGGTCCTGTTAAAAGCCGTAGAGCATGCATGAAAATATTTATAAATGTAGCCGAAGCAAACGAGATACGCCGTGATAGAAGAATATGGAGTTCTATCCTCCCTGCCCACGAAACGCGTGATGGTTTGTTAGTTTGTTTTACTAAAGTACTCTAGAATTTTTCTTTATTTTATTTACCTTTCTGTCAGTTTTTCTTCGTTAGACTATCTTCAAACATAATTAATTTTCATTATGCCAATGCTGTCCGCGCCCATTTCTGTTCTGGGTATCTGATTTAATATGAATACGAATTTAGGCCCCTCATCAGACTGCACGCTCAACTATAGTAGGTACACTGTATTATAAAAGTGGAATCCCTCAATATAAAGTGGTTTATATTAAATTTAAATAGATGTAAAAAAAAAATCTTATTTCGAAACTATTCGAAAAAAATTGTTTAAATGACCATTTTAAGCAAATTCAATAAATTCCTGTACATTCTTATATGCTCTCACAGTTTTTTGTGATTGATACTAGGGCCCTCAAAACCTTTTTAAAATAAAAAAGATTTTGGGGGCGTATAGATGCTGCTACCTATCTGTGATGTCAAATTGCCAAGTAAGTGTATAACGCCGATTATTTGTGTATTGTCACGTAGATGTAGCAAAAGCTTCGGGGAAGTTTTCTGAATTAGATTTTTAATCTATCCTACAGAACAATCAGGAGTCTACGAGGGAGAGAGAGTGAGAGGGGGCGGGGTATAATGTGGGTGTTACCAAATCTTTTGTGAAAGTTAAATTGAACAAAGGGCTGTATGGAAAATTAATTCGGTTATTTAATAATAATAATAATAATAAATAACCAAATCAATTTTCCATACAGCCCTCTGTTCAATTTAACTTTCACAAAAGATTTTGTAAAACCCACTTTAGACCCCGCCCCCTCTCACTCTCTCGTAGATTCCTGATTGCTCTGTACTCAAGTTTGTTTCTGCTTGTCTCTGACAAGATTAACACGCACGTGATAAAAAATGGTGAAAGTTTAACAATACAATGGTTGTGGTGTATAGAAGTGTAGTGTTGGTCCTGACGAAGAGACGGTGTGGTGATCCAGGTAGATAGAGGGTCCTAATCAAAATGACGGTATTTTCTAGAGATGCTTTCTATTATATGAAAAATATTATTCAGTCGTAAAATAGTTGACGCGAGTTTAATTTTATTATTATATTTTTCATTTCGATCTCCTGGTCGCGGACAACCTGTAATGAACCAAATGATAGTAGCACATCGCGGCCTTGATACATTTAATAATAATTTAGTATAGCTCCTGGTCCGGCACCAGAGTTAGACATCCCATGGGGTGTGTGTTGAATATATAAGGCGAAGCAAATCTATAATACAAATCATTCCATTGCAAATCAATGTAAATCATATTCTTTTCACGGCTAACGATGTAAGATGACCCTAATGTGGGTCCTACTAAATAATGAAGGTTAGTAAGTAGCAAAACGTCGCGTTCAAAATACAATATATTGGATTATTAAATATTTTATTATTCTTTTATGTGAGCGCGCGACGCTCTACATAACGACTGCAAATTGCGTTGTAACCATATAATGAACGCTGAATAAAGTATTCTCTTCTATGAAATATTAACAATAATGTATCCTATACAATATTAATACTCTGCCTGTGCTAGCTATACATTTAACTAAAATATATATTATTAACTGGAAATAATTATTCTGTGAAAATTTCGCTTTTGAATGCAAAATTAACTAAAAATATTAACTAAAATATTTCTAACATCTTGGGTTCGCATACGAAATTGACAATACCTAATGCCCTTTGCATTTACTAAATATATTACCTAAATAGCCACAGCTATACCATCCTGTCCGTCAGGGACGAAACATAAAACACAGTTATATTCCTAAAAGTGCTACCTCTTACGCGACAAAAATACCTATTGCAGTCGGGCTATGAATATGAACTATTTCCGCCTCATAATGGCGCCTGGAACCAATACTAAAAACCTCACTAGAAATAATAAATGCGACTAAATCTCGATAAATACAATATATACTATTCGTAATACGTCGTTGAATTGGCACATGAATCGTCTAATGGATGAAGGACCCCGTTGTGTATCGTAATAACTTCAAATTCTTTTATAGGAGCAGTGTGGAAACAATTGCATAATATTACGTAATAAAACATCTAACGAACCTAATAATCTATACATTTATGTTACAATAAAATACGTTCACCAGAAGAATTCGTGTATTAGAAATAAAACATATCCGTTTGGAAACGACCCAATAAAATCAATCGAACGGCATAAAGAGGAGAAATTCACATATTAAATAACACTGAAATTAATAATTTTAAACACTTTATATTAACATATTCTTACCTTGAATGGTGTTGTCTCAGACGTGTATGAACCTGTTCATATTAATTCCGTGGGAAAATAATACATATATTTGCTATCTACGAAATACCACATTTTTGAAGTGAAACTTCTTTATGAATAAATAGATAAGGTCTCGGGGATGGTTTATTCGAAAGGATTCTACAACAGCCCGTGAGTTTATATGAAATAATAGTTTCTTTGAATGCTAAATTTTGGTTTTTTAAACCCTCAGCATCTCTGCTGAGAGGGGTTGAGGCTCCGCGCCCGCCTAAACCCGGTGGCCGACTTCCTAAGTGACTAAACGGCCCCCCTTGTTCCTCCGGAACTTACTGCATCCCGAGACTCTATCTCTTCTTTACGAGATGTGATCCCGTGACGCCCCTCTTTTAGGCTTATAATTGAGAAGGCCGTACTCTTTTGGTACGAGTTTCTGATGATGTGTGTTGTCTTGAGGCGCCTTTCTTTTAGGCCGGTGTTTGAAGAATCATGTACTCTTTTGGTACGAATTGATGACGACATTAGCCTCCTTTGCGGGCATAGTCAGCGATGTTACAAATTATTGTGCAATCTCATTATGCCTTTTCAGAGCGGCGTCCCACGATTCTGCATCTTGCAACATTTACTTTGGACAAATGTTAGAGTGTTAGTAACATATTTATAATATCCCAGCTATTCCATATGAGTGAATGATTTTTATATTTATTCTGGCCCTGTCTTTCTTACAGAGGACGAAATAGAAGTTAACGTTTTCTATCAAGGTTTTACAGCATTCAAGCATGGAAATCCTTCCACAGACATAGGGAACCTTTTTGTTGGTTTAAGTAGTTTGCGCCAGATGAGGTTAGGTGGTCGGTTTATTGACGACCCCGAGCAACAAGGAGGACCCCGCCTTTAAGGGGCCCTGCAGGGGCTTGTGCGGGTTCCACGCCCAAGTGCCGGCAATCATCCACCCCTCAGCCAGCTAGGCTAACACAAACCAGATATCCCCAATCTTTAGTTAGATCTCCCCATTCTGTCCTTTACTCGTCATTCTGAAGCTACTTGTTAAGCCAGATGTACCGAGGTACTCAAATCATAAAGACTTGGCTGAAGACCGGATTGCGCAATACTTATGCAACACAATTATTATAAGGCTACTAAGCATTTCTTATAGAATTACGTGTATTCAATTATTAGTAAAAATAGTTTGAAAATCCCCATACTTTAAAATATATTCGTTCGGAAGAATTTCTCGTACGATTTGGATTGATATCTGGTTATGCAATACATAACGCGTCGACAATATTATGAATCTATTACGCACTGCTTATAGAGCTCCGTAAAATCAATTGTTAATACAAATGGTATGAAAATCCCCATGCATCAAAATATATTCGTTTGGGAGATATTCCCGTACGAATTGAGCCAAGATCACACAAGAAATCGTGATATTAATTATACATTATTGCTCCGATTTTAAATCTTCCCAAAATAAATACATTTCAATAGTGAAAATAATTAATCGATAGATAATATAAATGTGTTCCTTAGCTGTTACACAGTGGCGGTATGATCCTCTCTGCTACTGATGAATGGTAGATTCCTCCATAAGTCCGGGCAGCAACTCCGTCCGCAAATGCTGTTCTGGAACTCAGGGCTCCGTCGGTAGTCTGTTGGGCAGCGCTCCCGCTCGCAAGTCTGGTCTCGAACTGAAGGGGGGCTGAGTATCTCGTGTTCGCTCCTTTTATACTCTCGATTGCACCATATCTTCGAAATCCACGCTAGTGCAGTGACTCATCCTATGAGCGATGACCTCACCGCCGGCGCTCGCCATTGGCCGGATTCAGTCAACAGGACGGTCGCCTCCGGCTCAACCCGTCGAAGGCAAAGCGCGCCTGTGATTGGTCCGTTTCGTTAAGATAATGGTAAAGCACTCGCTACACGCGAGACTTGCTGTTCCTATTCATAAATAATAAAGGCTCGTTCGCACCTACTCACAAGATCGAGTCTATTAGGATTGGCAAACAATATTAATTTAACACAGAATTATATCTATGGTATAATAAAGATCTAAGAAATATTACTTGTATAGCTGAATATTCAATATTTTGTTAGCCTCTTGTAATACATAGAATCTTGAGAAATATATCAGGCTTTTACTTTTAAACGATTCAAACCAGAAGAAATATATTTTTGATGTCCATACTTGGCTTTTTTGAATATTATTATTCAAGATTTACTAAATTTATTAAATCTATCTCTATGTCGACCATCACAGCTTCCCCCTTATTTAGAGAGAGGAATGATCTATCAGATCGAGCCTATCTGCTAAATAACCCAATAGGATAGTATATTTCGTGATACTTATCAAGAGTTTCTAAAATTCCTTGGAAAATTAATCGTTGTTCTTTCCTTTCTCAGCGTACTATATTTCTATTAGGGTCGAATTCTTTTTCAATGGAACCTTCTTTGCGTATTTAAAGCTACTGTAAACCATCTGCCTGTCATTCAAATGAAAAGTGTACAACTAATATAAATATAAGATTTGAAAGCAAAAGGGACTGTATCTAATTTATTCAATTGACTGAAAAGGTTCGATTCTTCATAATCGATTGAATGCCTCAGTAATCTCATCATTGTGTCTGCTAACCACTCAAGCTCCAGCCTGTTATCAACACTTAAAAGGAACGCCCCTTCCCCCACTTTGTTATCCTCCTTGCTTCCCTTACAATGGCACACTCCGAGTGTTCACCACCTCGCAACTCTATACTACTTTCCCCAGCATATACCTCCCTTCCCCCAGAATACACTCCCACTAACACTCCCCACATCCCCTTCAAGCTATACAAACCAACTCAACCGAGTAAATATTAACTGTATATTTCTCCTATGAAATGCGAGCTACAATAAATCTGAAGTTCCAGAATTATGTTAACTTACGAATTAATGTACAACCTATTCATATGAACTTAACAACCAGCTTCCTAATATATAGAGCGAACCCCTCGATCTCAATATGTCCTGTACGTGAGTAAACATGATGACGATGATACTTGCTATCCACTCTAAAAAGAAAAAGTGCAGTCCGCCTCCAAATTTTCTAATGACTAGTCGCAAATGGACAAGTCCCTTCCATAACCGTTGGGCGTCGTTTCAACTAACTGTCCAGCTAACCCTCAAAAGAGATGCCTAAAGACGATGCATATTTGTTAAAGAAGTAGAGCTTCAACCATAACCCAGTTGTCAAGAAGGTTTCCAATAACTATTCCTTGCTATCCTACCATGGTGTACCCCGACAAGTGTTCACCAACTTGTAATACAATTCTTATTCCCCCTTCCCCCAAACTATACAACCTCTTCTTTCTCTAGCTCATATAGTCCTATTCTAACCGAGCGAATGGTCAACCGCATACTCTACTATGATTGCAAACCGCGACAAAATGAACTCAAGTACCCCACCTGTGTTATGAACCTTATTCATATGCGCAATACATGTCCTCTTATGTAGAAACAGCCAATTGTCCTCAATATTCCACGTATACTGTAATGACTACCATATTTTATTGTTGGTGTAATATGATGAAGCAGAAGAAGAAGAAGCTGCAAAGTAGTGGATGACAGCAGAAGAAGAAGAAAATGAATCCATCGAAAGGCATAAGATAAAGAAGGAAAGTCACAACCGAGTGTAGTAGTAGATAAAGACGAAGAAGAAGTAGTCGAAAGATATAAAATTAGAAGAAGACTCGAATGTAGTAGAAGGTAAAGAATAAAAGAAGATGAAGAAAAGACGTAGAAAAAGAGTCTAAAATTATAAGATAAACAGAAGAAGACGACACATGAATGTAGTTATAGGAAAAGAAGAAGAAGAAGAAGAAGATGAAGAGAAGACGAAGAAAACCAGTTGATAAGTATAAGATAAACGGAAGAAGACGAAATGAATGTAGTTATAGGGAAAAAAGAAGAAGAAGAAAGTGGAGAAGCGAATAGTAAAGAAGAAATAAGAGAATAGGAAAAAGAAGAAGAAGAAAGAAGAGAGAAGAAAGAAGAAGAAAAGAAGAAGAAGAAGAAAAGAATGTAGTAAAAGGAAAAGAAGAAGAAGAAGAAAAGGTAAAGAAGAAGAGAAGACGAAGAAAAGACGTAGAAAAACAGTCGAAAAGTATAAGATAAATGGAAGAAGACGAAATGAATGTAGTAATAGGAAAATAAGAAGAAGAAGAAGAAAGAAAGGAGAAGAAAGGAGAAGAAAAGAAGAAGAAGAAGAAAGTAGAGAAGTAGTCGTAAGATATACCATAAGACGAAAAGTAGTTGCAACGTATTGTAATAATTGCTATTTATAGAAGAGAAGCATAAACGGTATGTATTCAAAGAAGAGGAAGACTAGAGTGAACATAACCAATAAAGAAAACCTTCGTACCGAAGAAGAAGAAGACGCTGTTGAAGTCAGTATAAATAAAAGGGGGAAAGAAAATATATATATGACCGTTAGCATATACGAATAAGAAAAAGACGAAGAAGAAGAAGAGGAAGAAAAGGGTAGGAACAACCTTTTCGATAATTGTAGAACTTAAAAGTATATATAACTATTATCCGTCTCAACTAACTTTCCAGCCAACCCTCAAGAGTGATATCTAAAGACGACGCATGTTTGTAGAAGAAGTGCATCCAGATGTCAAGAAAAGTTTCCCATAACTATTCCTTACTAACCTGTCTTCCCCCAAATTGTTAAGCGTTTGTCAAATAATCAGGCGCGACTCCTCCGTATAACTGTAATATCGTTCCTCCCAAAACTTATTGAAAACCTAAAACAACTTTATTAATATGTTCCGTATTCATCATCCCCATACTTATATGTAACATAACATTATAAAATTTTAAAGTGTTCCTTTAACAACGCGAACATGTTTAACGAAGTACACTGTTACAAATCAGAAGAGGTGAACCCTAATATCTGTACTAGCTGTAGTAGTCATCACCAACACTGATATCCACAGAAGATGTATGTGTGTAACTGAATCAAGAATTCCTAACGTATAATTCGGTTTGCTATACGACTGGAATCTATTCAAGATCCAAACGTCCAACCTTTCTACCTCAATCTAAAAGTAATGGCCACGACGACGCATGAAGGTGGATGAAGCTAATGATTTCGTTATGCTACTACTATTTAATCTACTAAAAATCTATTTTCAATTTTTTTTTTTTTTCAAAATGTTCCAGAAGAATTCAAAAGCTCTCCTGAAAAAATTCTTTTTTATTTTATTTTATCACTATTCAAAAGGATTTCTACATACACCCAATGTATAGTAAAAACAATAAATGCTTAATCAATCATAGCGTTACGACTTCTCAAAACTTGAAGAAACTCACATATCGTTAATTCCGGATTTACTTTTGTATTATTTCCAAGAAGATTGCGCCCAAAACCAAAACAACCCCAATATAGATACGTACGAAATTTGAAGTAGTAAGATGTAACCATTTAACAATTATCAACCCTGTATGTGAACCTTATGATCATTAAAGAAGCCAACTGTCCTTCTACCATATCTCATCTCTGTAGTCAAATAAGCTGTTGTTTATTTCTACTCTGCCTATAAATACACTATACCAACGTATATTATAATATAATATATATTAATGAAGATAAAACAATTTCAATTAACGTTGCAATGAAGCGAAACAAAGGAATATATATAAAAAAAAACAAGTCCAATTTTTAATTATTCGTTACTAAGAGTATATATATATTGCGCTCTCTATTACCGCTTCCTATAGACTAATACTAGCGAAGGCTCAAAACTTTCTCTGATTTCCGCTAGATGGCGGTAGTATGACCATTTTAATTCATATGCCAGGCCGTCTTGTAAATAAAAATGGAAGTAATTTTATTCTTGTAATTCAAATCAAAATAATTTTAGATCAAAACAAGAAATTCAAATAATTATTTCGTGCAACAATACGCGTCTGTGTTTATATTACGAACAAGTCTATCAATCCTGCATACAACAAAGAAATTATAATTAGTTTGAATAACCAGAACCGTATATAACTGTGTATAACAATTAAGAACACATTTAGATAATTAGAATAATTAAGAACCATAATAAATCAATGAAGGAAATTATTATTTTTTTTCAATTAATTCAGCAACATTGTAGATTGACATTTTATTTTTTTAGGACAATTTTTAATATAACACCTTGACGATAAAAAGGTATCTCCGAAACATGCACGTGAAAGTTATCAAATAATATAAGTAGATTTGTAAGAATACTATAATCAATAAATTTTTTGTGTAATTATTATCTGTAAAAATTTAGCTGAATTTAAAGATCTTTTTTTTTTTTCAAATATAGAAACCCTTTTTAATATCCATAAGACAAATATATAACAAGTGTGGATTTATTTAATTTACATTAACCTTAATTTAATTAAAATTAATTTATATTAATTTTTAATTATGAAACCAGACGGATAATTATTAAAATATTTTTCGCATTTGTATCATAAAAGTACATAACCGAAAGAGAAAAGTAAATATTATAAAACATCGGATTTATAATTTTTTTTATAAAATAAAATAATTCCTGTGTACCCGTATACTAAAAGTTTTCGTTTTTATATCTTCTTTTCTTTTAGATTCATATATTCTCGTGTTTATATTTTCTACTAAATTGTTATCCGGTTTTTTATATTTATTTTTACTTTTATATTTTTCTGCTATTATTATTAATTACTATTGCATAACTCGTAAGCGAAAATATTTGCCACTGAACAGATTTTATCTAGCGTTGGTTAATTATAAGTTTATATTAATATAAGAAATTAAATTAAAACCGAATTTTAAGCTATCATAAACCCTCCGTGGCGCGCGCTGAAATCTGTCGCGGTGATCTGCCCGCATTCCAAGTCTATATTTCTTTGCATTTCTTCGGGCGCGACCTGTCCATATCCGCGAAGCAAACAGTCTGTTCATATACGCCCGACCGCGATAGTCAAAGTTATCAAACGCTAAATGCTCAAACGTCTTGGGTCTCTGCCGCATCTTCCACGCTTGGGCCGAAACGTGTCCGCTCGCGTTTTATAGGGAAACCGTCGCCGGTCTCTCTAACACGCAGCGCTCGCAAACCCGGCGGCTTTGGCCGTGTTCGGTGGTATATTTGCGAAACACAAACACAAACGCAATAATTAAAACCATTCAAATGTGAATCATTTGAATCTCAACTACATATTTGTTACACTGCGATCGCAAATCCCGATGGCCCAGGCCGTGACAGTGGTATACTTGCGAGAAAACAAATGCAATAATTAAAACCTTTCAAACGTGAATCGTTTGAATCCTAACTACATATTTGTTATACTGCGATCCGCAAATCCCGATGGTCTTTTTTAGATTGTGACGGTGGCTTACTTGTGAGATCGCATTCAAACAATTATTAAAATATTTTTCAAATGTGAATCATTTGAATTCAAACCACATAAAATGAATGAGATATGAAATAAATCACATATTCTATAAAATGGAGCAATACTTTTACAAAGATACAGGCATTCCAAAATCGAACTAATATATCACAAGGACCAAAATTACTACAATAATTTTCGTTCACAAAATATTAAATAATAAAAATGCCAACTGTCTATATGACAAACAACCTAAAGAAATTTCTAATACCTAGTATCACGTTTGTCTACAAATCTCAGTACGTGGTTCACATAAATGCTCAATCTTTTTTCTTTGATGTCACGGACCGTGGTCCGCGATTGTTTAAATAAAACCGCTTTTATAATCAAATATTTTCTTTCATTTATAATATTAACTAAACCAAAATGATTTTATTACTATGCAAATGAGTCCAACGAATACGCTCCTGTCTGGTCACCGGCACCACTGTGATGATCCAGATAGATAGAGGGTCCTAATCAAATGACGGTATTTTCTAGAGATGCTTTCTATTATATGAAAAATATTATACATTCGTAAAATAATTGACGCGAGTAGTATTTATTATTATATTTTTCATTCCGATCTTATATGTGAGCGCGCGCGATTGAGCGACAGGATGCAACCGGTCGACTTCAACCATATGATGTAGCGATACAGTTGTTAAAAATTAAATATTCAATACAGAAATATTACTACTACTAAAATTCAACTTTTCATATGAAATAATGTTCTATACTATCAGAAATTGTTCTATACGATAAATTAACTAAAAATACGTATTAACTGAAAATAATTCTAGTATTAACTGAAAACATTTATTCTGTGAAAATTGCGCTTTTGAATGCAATATTAACAAAAAATATTAACTATAAATATTTCTAACATCTTGGGTTCGCAGACGAAATCGATAATACCTAATGCCCTTTGCATTTACTAAGTATATTACCTAAATAGCCACAGCTATACCATCCTGTCCGTCAGGGACGAAACATAAAACACAGTTATATTCCTAAAAGTGCTACCTCTTACGCGACAAAAATACCTATTGCAGTCGGGCTATGAATATGAACTATTTCCGCCTCATAATGGCGCCTGGAACCAATACTAAAAACCTCACTAGAAATAATAAATGCGACTAAATCTCGATAAATACAATATATACTATTCGTAATACGTCGTTGAATTGGCACATGATTCGTCTAATGGATGAAGGACCCCGTTGTGTATCGTAATAACTTCAAATTCTTTTATAGGAGCAGTGTGGAAACAATTGCATAATATTATGTAATAAAAAAATCTAACGAACCTAATAATCTATACATTTATGTTACAATAAAAATACGTACACTAGAAAGAATTTATGTATTAGAAATAAAACATTTTCGATTTGAGACAAACCAGTAAAATCGTTCGAACGGCGCAAAGGGAAAAATTCACACATATTAAATAACACTGAAATTAATAATTATAAACACTTTGTATTAGCAAATTCTTACCTTGAATGGTTTCGTCCTAGACGTGCATGAACCTGTTCATATTAATTCCGTGGGAAAATAATACATATATTTGCTATCTACGAAATAAGACATTTTTGAAGTGAAACTTCTTTATAAATAAGTAGATAAGGTCTCGGGGATGGTTTGTTCGAAAGGATTCTACAACAGCCCGTGAGTTTATATGAAATAATAGTTTCTTTGAATGCTAAATTTTGGTTTTTTAAACCCTCAGCATCTCTGCTGAGAGGGGTTGAGGCTCCGCGCCCGCCTAAACCCGGTGGCCGACTTCCTAAGTGACTAAACGGCCCCCCTTGTTCCTCCGGAACTTACTGCATCCCGAGACTCTATCTCTTCTTTACGAGATGTGATCCCGTGACTCTATCTCTTCTTTACGAGATGTGATCCTGTGACGCCTCTCTTTTAGGCTTATAATTGAGAAGGCCGTACTCTTTTGGTACGAGTTTCTGATGATGTGTGTTGTCTTGAGGCGCCTTTCTTTTAGGCCGGTGTTTGAAGAATCATGTACTCTTTTGGTACGAATTGATGACGACATTAGCCTCCTTTGCGGGCATAGTCAGCGATGTTACAAATTATTGTGCAATCTCATTATGCCTTTTCAGAGCGGCGTCCCACGATTCTGCATCTTGCAACATTTACTTTGGACAAATGTTAGAGTGTTAGTAACATATTTATAATATCCCAGCTATTCCATATGAGTGAATGATTTTTATATTTATTCTGGCCCTGTCTTTCTTACAGAGGACGAAATAGAAGTTAACGTTTTCTATCAAGGTTTTACAGCATTCAAGCATGGAAATCCTTCCAAAGACAAAGGGAACCTTTTTGTTGGTTTAAGTAGTTTGCGCCAGATGAGGTTAGGTGGTCGGTTTATTGACGACCCCGAGCAACAAGGAGGACCCCGCCTTTAAGGGGCCCTGCAGGGGCTTGTGCGGGTTCCACGCCCAAGTGCCGGCAATCATCCACCCCTCAGCCAGCTAGGCTAACACAAACCAGATATCCCCAATCTTTAGTTAGATCTCCCCATTCTGTCCTTTACTCGTCATTCTGAAGCCACTTATTAAGCTGAATATACCGAGGTACTCGATTCATAAAGAGTTAGTTGTAGACCGAGTGTAATGATTGCGCAATACCTACGCAATACAGTAATTATTATAATGCTACTAAGTAATTCATATAGAACTCCGTGTATTCAATTTTCAGCATAAACGGTATGAAATTCGCTTTGCATAAAAATACATCCGTTTGGAAGGAATTCTCGTACGATTTGAACCAATATCACACAAGCAATCGTGATATTTAATTACACAATTATTCCGAACTCAAATATTCCCAAAATAAATACATTTCGATAGTGAAAATAATTAACCGTAATAGATAATATAAATATGTTCCTTAGCTGTTACACAGTGGCGGTATGATCCTCTCTGGTACTGATGATTGGTAGATTCCTCCATACGTCCGGGCAGCAACTCCATCCGCAAATGATGTTCTGGAACTCAGGGCTCCGTCGGTAGTCTGTTGGGCAGCGCTCCCGCTCGCAAGTCTGGTCTCGAACTGAAGGGGCAGAGTATATCGTGTTCGCTCCTTTTATAGTAACGATTTCACCATACCTCTGAAATCCACGCTAGTGCAGTGACTCATCCTATGCCCGATGACCTCACCGCCGGCGCTCGCCATTGGCCGGATTCAGCCATCAGGACGGTCGCCTCCGGCTCAACCCGTCGAAGGCAAAGCGCGCCTGTGATTGGTCCGTTTCGTTAAAATAATAGTTAAGCACCCGCTACACGCGAGACTTACTGTTCTGATTCATAAATAATAAAGGCTCGTTCGCACCTACTCACAAGGTCGAGTCTATTAGGATTGGCGAACGATATTAATTTAACACAGAATTATATCTAAGAAATATTACTTGTATAGCTGAATATTCAATATTTTGTTAGCCTCTTGTAATACATAGAATCTTAAGAAGAAATATATCAGGCTTTTACTTTTAAACGATTCCAAACAGAAGAAATATATTTTTGATGTCCATACTTGACTTTTTTGAATATTATTATTTTAAGATTTTCTAAATTTATTAAATCTATCTCTATGTCGACCATCACACACTAGTTGACGTATACACTATTTAAATTTAAGACTTTATCTGTAATACACGTGGGGTATGAAAACAATATCCAAAAAAAAAATTAAACATGTTTTGAATGCAGTCACCGAGGGTTATTAATTTAAAATGTACTGAATTCTAGATTTTATATATCTATCCCTTACAAAATCATGTTTCCTATACCCATGCTTTGTTTTTTTGCTTTTATACCCAACATATATAATTGGAAACATTTGTACAGACCAAGTCAACATACATTATTAACATTCATAACGTTAGGTACATTTCAGAGAGCGGCATGATGATTGCATAAGGTGACATTGTCCTTTGCTGGTGTCACAGGGTCTCCTCCTCCAGTCCCCTTCTGATGCCGAGGAGATAGACTTAGGAATCTGGGTGGTAAATTAAGTCCTTTAATCGAAATACATCAACCATCTACGAAGGGCGTTGCGAAAAATTGAAATCTTACCAGTTTGAAAATTGTAAGTGTTTCCGGTAAGTAAAAGTATAAAAGGCACGGATTTTTTAAATAAAAATATTTTATATTAATTAAAAATAGATTTTAAAAGACGTCACAATCAAAAGTGCACGGTTTGACGACTTGAAATTGCGTGTCGATCGAGCAAATCTAATGATCAAAAGTTTCTAAGTCTCCACTTCTATTCATATCCTTACTATCCTAAATATACGTATGTATGTTGCTAGAGCAGGCCGAAGACACTTGTACCTACCTAGTTGGGATAACGGTAGTGATGGTATTTTAACCAGTGACACACTAACAGTTATTTGAGATTTGTATCTGTCGATGATTGGGTAACTGAGTTTTCGAAATTCGATGGACAACTGTCGGTACTAGACAACAATTATATTTCAGTTACTAATCATCGACAACCGGTTAAAATAAAAGTTTGACCATTACTAGATACTGGGTAGAGTTTTAAGGGGGTGTTCTAGTCTAGAGGCACGAATTTCGGGCGTTTTTTCGAGCTCTGTAAAAAAGAAACAAAGATTATTTTTGCATCCATTTTTTTTATCATTCGTTTATTTATATTTTACAAATACATCAAAAATTAAAAAAAAATAAACTCGATAAGTTATCGGCTGGTAAAGTGGGCGGTCCAAAAAAAAGAGATGTCCTGGCGAGCATGGTTCCAACCCTTCTGGTAATTTAAAACAAAAAAGTCTAGCGGATTCTTAATAAGTAAAGATGTCGCTATCGTCCCAACCCCTGAGAATACAAAAAAAAATTTTTCACAAAATGGCTGATGAAAAAAAAACTCACTTTTTTTAACGTTGTCAATTTTTTTAAGTGTCAAAATTAATTTTTTTACTTTAATCTGCTAAGCAACGTGATGGATGTATACAGAAGGATCACACAAAAATTCAAATAAATCGATTTAATAGAACTTGAGATATCATGCACGCCAGCTTGAAAAAAGTAGTTTCAAGAAACGCACGTCCGCGTTGCTTAAAGATTGACTTGAAACTAACCTGAACTAAATATTAAAATGAAAAGATTTCAACAAAATGCATTACTGTGACCTTCAAATAAATATACATTATTTAAGTATAGAGCAGTCGTACTCAAACTGTGGCCCGCGGGCCACATGCGGCCCGAAACGCATTTATCAGGAACGTGATTAAAAAAAATCTACCGTCGTACGTTTTGAATGCCTTGAAATAAGCGCGAACAAAAAGATAAATACTCCTGTTAACACCGGCGATTTCTATGGTTTAAGAACGAATTTGTTATTTCAATATAGTTTCAATCACAGAGTGTAAGTTTGATTTTTGTCATGTAAAATTTTAGCCATTTTTTAGCGATCCTCGTACTTTTTCCACATTCATCCATTTCTGTCAGTAAAATCTCGTGTCTTCTGTGTATAGTTTTCTGAGATATTCTGCCGTGTATATGTGACCTCTCTGGCCAACGTTTCGGATCCCATTGCAGGGTCCATCATCAGGGCTGATGTGATGGGTGTGTGTTGAAGTGTAGGTTAATTATTACTTTGCAATACCGTACCGAAGTCAGGGTGTGTCCAAGTTTGTGTTAAGTACTGGATTGCAGTATCGTGTCGAAAGCAGGGTGGGTGTGTCTTGATGTAGTGTGTTGTGCTTCCGCGTCAGAGACAGGTGTTGTCAAGAATTTATGTAGCGTTGTGCTACTGTTTTATCTACTAACGGATGTCGGACTGTGCGGATAGTCGATTCGATTTATCCTGCAGCGCCGGATACCACGATGTTTTTAACTTAAGACCGTCATCCCTATTAATGTTTACCGGGTGCTTGTATATTTCGATTGCTTCTTTGACCAGGCGGGAGTGGTGGCTTTTGGGCTTTCCTAAGATTTTCGGCTTAAATTAAAAATGGTGCCCGTATCTAGAAAGTGCTCAGCCAATGCCGATTTTTCCAGATGACCGAGTTTGCATGCTCTTTTATGCTCATCAACCCTCTTTAAAATCGTGTGTGCTGTTTGACCCACATACACTTTGTCGCAATCTGTATGATTTCAAGATAGAGGTTTTTTCTCTTTGTTTTTGTCATACGTTGGTTTTGAGTTTTATTTTTTCCTTATTGTATTTTTAGTATACAGTTATGATGAAAATAAATTTAATGTAGGGAAATAAACTGTTGTTAATGTTTGAGCTGGTATTTGCTAGTATTCTGATAAGCGAAAAGTATTATTATCATTCTGTAATATTTAAAAATATATATTTGTTGATAAATCAAGTGGCGGCGCCCTAATCTTGAATCAAACGGGTAACAACCAATACAGTTTTTTCCTATAAGATTTTTTTTCGTCATATCAGTATGATATTGCGGTTCGCGTAACTTAGTAAACATTATGTATATGGCCCGAAAAAAAAGAAGGTTGAGTACCGCTGGTATAGAGTATAAGAAAGGTTTTATGGGGTAATCCATCCGCAGCTAGTCAGTCGGACAACGTCTACTGTCTATTGTTTCGGTCGGACCAGTTTAGTTGCCGCGTCACCAAAATTGCTGTAATTCGGTAAATTATTGGAATTTTGGAAAATCCCTTTGAGGGCATAATCTTAAATATCTAAACTTTGGAAATTCATAAATATTTTTTTAAATTTTAGACTAGAATACCACCTTCAATAATAATTTATTGTTTTTTATGTATTTGTAGCCAGTATTCTGTTAGTCTCCTTAAAAATAAAAATATCCTTTTCAATATATTTTACTTTATTATACACTTAACCTAGTTTAAATTTAACCATTTAGTTTAAAGACATATATTTTCTGTAAAATTTTTTATATCCCTTTTTTAATATTATCGAATTTTTATTAAAAACTCAATGTCTATCTATCTGTTCTCTATACAAATCTACCCCGCTTAACAAATTTGACATTAATTTTGTGTACATTTTCTTTAGGACACTGCGGAGAATATACCTCCATCTCCCTTCCCATTAGTAATTTTTATTTAAGTTGTTTGGCCTTTGAGAAATGTTTTGGAAACATAAACGTGAATAATAGATTATTTTTGTTTTTATGTTTTCATTATCCTAATTGAATCTCGATTATTACGTTATCGATCATTTGGTTGTGTTCCAAAAATAAAATACAATTGTACACATGAACAAGCGTTTCTTTGTTTCATTTTACAATCCTGAAGAAAAAATAGTCAACAACAAATTGAAACATTGTTATTGCAGTGGTAGCTTCCCCCCTTCTTTTTTCTTTTACAGACATATATACATATACATACATACATATATATTCTTGCACTCTAAAGAAAAATGAATCAAATGTGTACTCGTATGTTTCACATTTCATTGTAAAATGATATTGGAAAGTCACACAAAGATGATCTTTGGTACGTTGTAGAAATAACGATGTATCAAAATGTGACATTCTTAACCCAAAAATGTATTTTTTGGAAAGGCTAAAGCTTGCACTCTTGGTGCTGTAAGTAAAATATAATAGTCCAAAATGGCGTGGATAATTTGAAAATAAAAAAACGTGCACGTCTTAAGAATCGGTTCGAGGTAAGGGGTGTATGTTCAGAAATCTAACCGGCAAAAAAATAGGTCAGACATAAAAACCTATTACTCAGTTACATTATACAAAGTATTTTTACAGGGTTAGTAATGGTAATGTGATGATTCGGATACAAAAGGAAAAAGCAATCCCTATAACAATAAAATCCCGGAAATTGCAACATTTTGGGCTTATCGTGAGACATCCAGACATCCAGAGGCTCTGGAAGACGAGGGACATCCTGGCTGATAAATCTAAGGTAATGCAATGGTTCAGGAAGTTCACTTCCAAATTTTACAGCTACTGAAAATAAAATGAAGACCGCTAACGATTTACATGAAATGATAAACGATAAACATGAAATCAGAACATAAATTGACACATCTTAATTACAGTTTTAATACATTAGGCCGGTTAAAAATAGTCTTTGGTTTTCACGGCCGTTCAGAATCTTCTGGTTTATGTTTTCTGGGCTATTCCTTCCTTCCTGAGTTTCAATCCGTGGTATTGGTTTGCAGCAAAGCCCATCTCCTTCTCCATTCTGCTCGGTCTCCGGTGATCCTCTTCAGTTCTGTGTAGGAAGCACAATTCATATATTGGCACACTTGCTCAAGATATTCATGGCGAGGGCGCCCTCTGGCAATCTTTCCCTCTACCATTCCCTCCAGTATATTTTTGAGCAGATTTTCATGGCGTAAGATGCCCCATCTATTTTGCACGCCTTTTCGAGATGGTATTCATCAAGTGCCTGGTTTCATTGATCCTGCTGAGAACCTCTTCATTTGTAATGTGGTCTCTCCAGGAATTTCCTAAGGCACGTCTGTAGGTCCTAAGGTTTCTAATCGTTTTTTGCGGTATTATGCCGTGTTTTTACGTAAATTCAGTTTTACGGTATTATCCGGCCATCCGTTGGACAAGGCCGCGGTTTTAGCCAAAGGTCTGAATTTCGCCATAGCACCGAAAAACATTCCAGTTGACATCATTTTCGGTGTCACCTAACCTAACCTAACCTAACCAAAGGTTAGGCCGGTGTTTATAACTGAACGATATTTTTTCAAGAACACACTACAGTAAGTAGGTACAGTGAAATTACAGTGCAGTAAAATTACAGCTTAATGAATTTGTAAACATAATTCATGAATGCTTGACATCTTTTAAGAATTTTCGACAACTTTTAAGAAAATCCTGCTATCCATTTTGAGATGTTGATAACAAATATGATATATTTTCTAATTGAAAATTTAATTATTGGAATTGAAAATGTTTCTTGCTGAATATAATATTATTGTGTCCATTTAGGTACACATAGGTAGATATATTCTATACACTACGCGTCAAAAATATTACTAAAAATATAAATTTTGATTAATAGTACATCGTACCGTATAAATATTTTTATTTATTATAGAAAAATACTCCTACTCTAGACAACTCGAAACAGCAGAAATGCGAACGCTGAGATGGTCGGTAGGAGTAACACTAAAAGATAGGATTAAAAGTTTACGCATTCGTGGTAGCCTGGGTGTCACGGACATAAACGGTAAGCTGGAGGAGCGACAGTTGAGATGGTATGGGCACATAAGACGGAGACCACCAGACCACACGGTGAAGCAGGCAATGTCTATAAAGCTTCATCGACAGTCATCCAGAGGAAGACCAAAGAACTCCTGGATGACTCAATGCTCCAAAAACTACAGAGAAACGGCCTGGATGAGAGTAATACCCAGAACCGAAGAAGATACAGCCTAAAAACGAGAAGAGCCGACCCCAACAGTCTAGGAAGATGAAGACCGTATAAATATTTATTCAATTTCCAATTTATTAGCAAATCAAATTAATTTTCAACAAAACACGATGTAGGTATTGGAGTAATATTGCGAAGAAATATTTGAATAATTTTTTGTTTCATGCATATTCATGTAAACAAGGCTTCATAGGCGTTGGACTTTTTGCGGAGTGCGGATTCCGCACTGCGACACTAATAAATAGACCACAGTGCATTATTCATGGAATAGCAGGCGCGTGCAGTAAGTACATACATTGAAGCACGACTTTTACAAACATTCAAAATTAAATATTAATCTGACAGAATGCTGCGATATGTTAAAATGTTAAGACAATAATAGAAGTAGATTGAAATTAAAATTTAACAAACACAAACTAAAATAAAATAGAAATTCAAATAAAATACAAATTACAATCCTGAAGAAGAGAACAAAGTAATTTGTGTTTTATTTTAATAATAATGTCACCACAAAGTTTAAACCTTCATTCAGAAGAAAAAATATTCTTCTAACAATTAGATAGAAATATTGCGTAGGTGTGTATTTTATTTTCTAATAATAAAGATATTTCCAGGTTATTGATCGCCAATGAAATTTTCAAATCAAAACAAATAGTAAAATATAAATTAAAAAGCATGCACAACATATATTAAACAAAAAATATATTAGCACTTTTTACCTGTTTTTTTCTTATCAATGTTTGGTTTAGTGCCGGCTGGCCAGAATCAAATTGTTTGACCTTTTCTCGGGCGTAGAGATGTAAATATTATATTGTCTCTCTAATAAGAACATTTTAATTACCAATTCAATTCATTATTCAAATAAATAAAATTAATGTTTGTATATTTATTATGTAGAGAAAAAATTTTGAACCGAAAAAAGTCTAACGAAACCCGAAAACAATAAAACAATCAGAAATAAAAAGTTATTTTGTTGTATATTAAAAATGACAATTATTGGTCTACAGATATCGACGATCCCTACGCAAACTCAGACGTCTACCAAAAATGCATTTTTAACTATTTTGTACCAATACATAGAAAATACTCTTCTCCGAAAGACAAATTTTGAAAAATAATGTTTCTACTTTTTCTGAGCAAAAAACTGACGTAAAAGCAGACAAATACGCTAATTTTGTATGTACAGCAAAACTTCGAACAGCTCTCCTGTAAAATTCCTTTTTTGCAAATGTCTTAGGGTCGGTTGTTTGATCAGGAGTAAGAGTAATTGTTAAAAAAATCATTGATTTTTGCGTTTTTCACCAATCTAACAACTCGTTTTTGTAAAAATCTATGCTTTTTGCTTAACTATCATCATCACCAACAATCAAACAACTGGCCCTTCGTTCACATAGGGCCATAGGGAATTGTCGATATGTAATGTTAAATGTGTGAACAAGAGATGTCGCCACTATCAATTTTATAAAGAATTTGCGCAAAGAAAAACGTTTCATGAAAAGTATCTACCAATTTCTAGACATTGAGTACCGAAAAGTTCTAAGCATATATAATTGTGGAAAATAATATATATATTTTTTAAATATTCGTGTATTCAGTGGGTACCTACCTAGGTACTGACGAAAACAATTACTCCAATTATTAGCTTTAGAATTTGAGTTATAATTTAAAACAAAGGTACCTGTAATACCTGTACATATTTTAATAATAAAAATGGGGTGGGGTTTATTTATTCATTTATGAGAATAATTTTTTTATTTAAACATGTTTTTTTTAGATATGTACGTTTTTCTTTGTATAAGGTTGTCTATACCAATCTGTCATTATAATCATAAAAGAGTATTTTTCCCTCTGTGTACAATTGCTAGAAACTATGAATTAGGTGAAAGTGGTTACCTACCGTACCGGCCGATATTCGTCCTCTGTGAGCATTGTGTGTAAGATATTTAAATTTGTATGTAAAAGCAATATTTAATTTTTATTTTCAACAATAGATGTCGGTAATGAATGTTTCAAAATCAACATTATCAGAAAACTAGTGATTTAACCGGTTATTTGCAGTAGTTATTCGGAATTTGTGTCTAATTGTACCGATGATAACTAAGGTATAATTGTTGTCTAGTACCGATAGCTGCCTGTTGAACTGTGAAAAATCAGTTGCCAATCATCAGGGCATTTAGGAATGATTCTCAAATAACGGTTAGTATGTCACCGCTTAAAGTACCATCACAACAGAAAACAAACTTTAACACCAACTGAATATAAAAATAGCTTTTTTAGCCGGAGAATATATTTGTTGGGTATTAAAGCAAAGGCAGCAATATCCAATTTTTTAAAAAATGTTTTGAATGCAGTCACCGAGGATTACTAATTTAAAATGTACTGAAATATAGATTTTCTGTATCTATCCTATAAATTTCTTTAAATTATAGATTCATATAAATTTATAGGCTAGCCTATAAAATATTCAATTTAGTATATTCTAAATTGATAATTACAGCATTAAATTTTTTGATATTGCTGTCTCTACTTTTATACCCCACATTTGTAATATTTATAATAATTACGTATCTAGGCGGTACAATTTTTAAGAAACGTGGGAATGAATCGACCAAATTATATAACACATTAGACATATGAAAAAAAAATGTTGTTGAACCAAAACAATTGTTTTAATTTCGCATTTTATTTAACCCAGCACAAAAATGTTTTATCTAAACGCAGAGGTGTGCTGCCAATACATTGGCAGTCCCTACATAATCAAAGAAATCTGTAAGAAAGCAATTTTACAGGAGAGCTCTTTGAAGTTTGACTTTGCATACAAAATGAGTAAGTATATTTGTCTATTTTAATGTCAGTGGTTTACTCTGAAAAAAGTAATTTTTTTTCAAATATGTATTTCGGAGAAGATTTTTTGTGTAATGGTTCAAATAAATTAAAAATTCATTTTTGGTAGATGTCCGAGTTAGCGTAGACATCTTCAAAAATGTGAAGGGTTCTGGTGTCAGTGGTACTGGTTCATAGCGTCCATGTGATTTAACTGAATTATTTTGGTGTCTGTTTAATTGAATTCCTCATTACTCTCCTCGAACTCAGTGTCGCCTATAGCAGACATAGATCGACAGTTGGAAAAAAATCTCTCAGATCAATGTTAGTATCCTCTTAAAAATTAGTTAAGCTCACCAACAATAGGTATCACTAGTGCAATGTTGACTCTCAAATTTAAAATATTTTAAGAACTGTAAAATTTTTGTCTGTTAAAGAAGAATTAATGGACCGATTATGGTTATCCTTTTGGTCCGAGGAGGTTATGTCTTAAAACAATTACATTGTTACAGTTAGGTACATAAATATTTTCAGTAGCCAATTCTTTTTACATACTTTATGAGTTTTTTATTCATGTTTCAATAACTGTTAAAATTTTGAAATATGTATGTAAAATAGATTGTCTTATTCATTTTCAGCATCTAAAGTAGTAGAGCGAGAATACTTTTGTTTAGAAAATGTACCTAACCTTTCTGTAAAATTAAACAACTACTTATTATATTGATGTGTTACGGAATAGGCTAAGATGCTGTAGCAATTTAAGCATTCCTTGTAAGGAATGCTTAAATTGCAACGAAGTAGGTACATATGTCCAAGATAACATTCTTGGCACACATTTCATTTGGCAAAAAGTAAATTGAATATGTTAATAAAATCATCTACCTTGGTGAAGTCATTTACTAAAAACATATCATTGTTAGAAGTCTAGAGGCTTACAGCACTCATAGAAATTGTCAGTCCTGACATATGATTGCGAATTGTGAACCCGTGTCAAGGAAAGAAGGCACAATGTAGTCCAAATAACCATGTCCAGATCTATATTGGAGATATTGCTATGTGAATGAAACACAAATAATTGAATACATAGCTTGACTAAACTCAAAAACCGAAATCAGGATAACAATTTTGAGTTAGAATACATAATGTGGACAAGTAAAAGGCCAATTGTACTGTTGACATAAGGGCGTGAGAGGGCAGACAATGGATCTGTGAGACCAGCAACATGGAAAGAGTTAGTAGAGACATGTGTGAATAAAAATAAATGATACGTAGGTATACGTTGGTGTTCGGTGTTGGTCGTACTCAAATAAGAAGATTTTTTTATTTCCGCATATCTCTCTCAATGTAAATACCATTATTTGCAGTGTCCGATATCTGTAATGCCTTTAGAAAAGGGATTGATTTCTCATGTTTCAACTAAAATTACAAGAAATAAGTACTAATGTTGTATTTAAAGCTTATAGATAAAAGATTATTTCATATGCACTTATTAATTTTTCTTCCACGGCGTCTTGAGATAAAATTATGGCCATTGTCATTGTCGCGTTGAACCCATATTTATATTTTGACATTTGACGGTTAACCGCATTGCATTTCTTTTTCAATCTCTCTTTCGAGTAGAAACTGAAAGAAACAAACACCGATTTATACCTACGTCTCGTTTAATTTTATTTTTATTCTCGTCTATTAAGTGTTGGGATAGCAACCTTAAGATTCCAATATTGTTTTTGAATATGGCCGATTGAGTAATGATTGTATGTTATTACAACTAGTAGAAATTTTGTAACATTACCTCTTGGGAATAATATTTAACAATAAAATTTTATCAAAAATATTTCACTAATAAAAACAATAAAGAAAATCTGATTAACAATGTAACAATATTAAAATATTAGAATGAGTGTTTAATTGATGGAAATCGGACATCTTAAAAATTGATTGGAAACTGACTAGTATAGGCTTCACGATCAATAAGGTAAAATGAATTAAAAATACAAATGCCTATTTATCATTCTCTTTATTCTCTAACACATTCAATTATACATTGAGATTTACACAAAAATTATTTAAATATAAATTACTTCAGTTAAGGTACACGCGCTTTTTACAATTCATTCGGAATAACATGAATCAAAAAATAAAAATAACTACATAGATACAACATTGACACTAAATTTACACGAAATGCGACAAAATACATTTAGATTTATCTCAACGATTACAAACTCATTTATTAATAAAAATTAATTAAATGCAACATAATATACATATTAATGAAATAAGTAGCTGTACTGACAATATTATTAAATAATTTAATTTAATCTCCGGACTGGATGAGATCTGTGCATGACTTTGCCTTTGCAGTTCTGAAACAAAAAATAAATCTCATTAACAATGGAAAAGCTCTAAACTTGAATGAAAGAATTCCACATAAATATTATATATTACGTTGTATTGAAAGTAGATAATAATACCCTTTTGTGATACATTTAACTATTTTATTGAATCCTAATTGAACATTGATCTGACAAATCAACTTTTGGATACACAAACATTTGAGTGGTCTATGTCATTTTCAAGTGATTGGCTCATGATTATTATATTATGATTACAGTTTCGATAAGTACCTATTATTATTGAATTCATATATTTGTAGCTATATTATGAAGGTATTTTCTATAGGAAGTATCCTTACAATCAGTCACCACATTAACCATTCATTTCAGTTGTTAGCTACAGCATAGATAAATAGGAATTAATTAATTTTATGCATATTTTTATATATACAATTTATGTATTATATTTAAATATACAATTTATATATATTTAAATATTGCGTATTATGATAAAGTTGATGATCTATGTTTGCTCAATGAAATGTTAGGTTGAAAACTTAACGATACCCCTGTATTCAATATCTAAGTATCCACAATTCTTTTTGCCATCAATTAACGTGGGAAGATGGTAATCTAAATGGAAACTCCACTGCCTCAGCAGTATTGTCTTTATATTATTTTTATATTCTTATTTATTTTATATTCTTAAAATTTTCTATATTTTAATTTTTTAAATTAAAAAGAACTCCCATACATTCTCTCGGAGGGAACGTATTTAGGGGGAAGGTGTTATGTTACTTATTGTAAGGTATACTAGACTTACGTATCCTTAATTTTAGACCTCCGGCACACATGCAGAGCCACAGAGCCTGATCGGATTCCTTTAAACAGCGCCACAGCTTCTCCGTGGGCCAAGTCGTGGCACACTATCCCATTGACAGCCAAAACTTCATCACCTGAAATGATCAATAAGTCAATTGCTTGGTACAACTCGGGTAACATAATAAATAAATAGATTAATAAATACAACTACTTGAAAAAAAACTGATAAGTATCTAAAAATCATTGAGCATCACAGAATGTAAAAACGTACAGAGTTGAACTAAACCTTAGCTTTAGGCATGCGAAATGGCACAGGGAAGTATGTCCCCCCTCACATACATTTAAGTTACATTTTTAATGTGTAATAATAATGTATTATTGCATAATTAAATTTCCTAATAAATAAAACCTATTCTTTACAATAGATGTTTTTCTTTTAAATTTCGTTCCAAACCGAGTCTCTTCAAGTAAAAACACATTTTTGTAATTGAGCGCGACTTATTTATTAAGACAGTATACTTTTAAAGACTATTAAGTTTGACCTTTTCATAACTGTTTCAAAATTTACAAGCTCTTAGCAATTTCTTTCTACTAAGTCAAACTTTTGAAAACAGCCGCGGAATCAGACTGCGTATGAAGAAATTTCTGTTAGTTCATGTCTATATATTTTGGTGGTCTGTGATGAGCATTAATGAACTTTAACTAGTTATTGAAAATGAATAATAATACAAAGATAAATCTATTATTTTATCTGAATGTTTTGAAAATGGAAAATATTACTGAATGAAAGAAAATATAATTTTGATAAAAAAAAAATATATGATCAATTTCATTGACAAAACACCCCCTATGTGTTATTTTTTTCCGGCCATAATGAAATGGCAGCGTTTAAAATTTTTATCTTCCCCAAGCATGGGTGCATGTGTCAATTTATCAATATCTACCCATATAGAGGTCCTGTAAATATCAAAGAAATCTCATTTGAAAGATAAAACATTAATAACCTCACAGGACTATATTTCTGCCTTGATCATGAGTCGAAAATGTTAAAGCAGCCATGACCTAATATCAACAGTTGTGGAGATATGCCACATCAAAATTTGCATTTTTTTTCAATATTCCAGACTTATTTTTTGTAAAACGTTAAAAAAAAGAGTCAGGTAAATTACAACGAATATGAAAAATTCATTCCAATAAGTCAACATCCAACAAGTCAAAAAAATAATAAAAACTTTCGAATTCCAATTGGAAAATACTCCAATTGGAATTTTTGCAGGGTTTTTATCATTTTATTTAACTTGGATTGAAATGAATGAATTTTTCATATTCGATATAAGTTACTGTAATGATAGTTAACGTTTTGTAAAAAAAAGTCAGAAGTATTGGGAAAAGGCACACTTTGATATTGCATAACTCCATAACTATTGATATCAGCAATGGCTGCTTGAACATTTTCAATTCAAAATCAAAGCAGGAATGTAGTCGTGCGAGGTTATAAATGTTTTCTAAATAACCCTGTAGGCATATTAAATATTTAAAATCTATGGAGTATTAAAATTTTATTCGATTTGATACAAGTCAAATAAAAGTATTAAAACCTCGCAGAAATCTGTAAAATGTATTTTTTTTGTAAGGTTTTTGTAATTCTATTTGACTTGTATTAAAGCGATTAAATTTTGAATATTCCATAGAATTTTAATATATCTACAGAAAATATTATTCCAAATTGAATAATGAAGACTCCCCCGATGTTTTTGCTATTAGCAGTGAGACATCCTGTCTAAATAATGTGTATTTGCTAAGAAATATGTGACAAAGTTGATTAAACAGCATTAGTGGGACAGAAGAGTCAAAGAAATCGTGAATATCGTGAATCGTAAATATTTTAAATTTCAGTAAAAATATATTTCCGAAAAAATAATTTTAATAGAAAAAGATAGCAGTGAACGTTACAGAATATGAATACCTACTCCATTATCAAATTCAAGAAATTTTATCGGCGCAACTCAAGTAATAAGGTGGTCCCTAAGAGAGAGTTTACTTGACTTTTGGTCGAGACCTTACTTGACTCTTCAACCTGATTAAAAAGTTATTAAAATAATATACGCGAAAGTACCATAGAACAAATAATTTAATTTAAATCGAACAATCACTAAATTTCTAATTTTCTTTATAAAAGAAATACGATTATTCATATTATGTGTGATAATAGAGTAATTATAAAAATATCAATTACACATTCAACATTATTGTAATCAAATGTTGACAAATAGAACGTAAAATGACTGATAAATTATACGAGGCTATTAACCTCTCGAATATGGATATTTAAATTGATAAATGTACCTGCTCTCAATCTCCCGTCATCAGCCGCCTGTCCGTTGGGCAGGATGCTCTTGATGAATATCCCGAGAGCTCCTCTGGGCGAGTCCCTGCCCCCGACGATGGTGAACCCCAGGGACTTCTTCCCGGGGCCCTTCTCGAAGATGACCGTGTGGAAGGTGCACACCGCCGACCTCGGCCGGCGCGGCAAGGTGCAGAAGTTGGCGGCGGATATGCAGGACTTGTCCTCCTTGGCCTGCTCCGCGTCCTTGGAGACGGCTATCTTCCTGAAGACCTTGGCCGGGGTGTCGGGGACGTCTATGTCCATGGTCTCGGAAGCGCAGCTCAGACTGAGCCCCTCGTTCACGGCGCTCCCTCTCGCGACGCCGCCATAACTGACGACTTGCCTGCGCAGCATTTTATTATTCATGCTGCTGTAGTTGCCGTTACTGTTCTTCTGGAAATGATTACGCTTTTTAGATAAGGGGCTCGGGCTGCACTCGGACGAGTCGTCCGCTGATAAGGCCGCGCTCCTCGCCGCCGCGCCCGGGGCGGGCGCCTCGCCGCCCGGCTTCTCGTCCGCCTCGGCGTCGGACTTGGAGTCCAGCTGGCTCAGCGCCGGGCAGATGCTCGCCGGCATGGACAGTCTGTTCAGTTTCGGAGTGCTCTGGGCTTGAATCATTATATCGTTTCTGTTCGCGTATATATTTTCGTGCTGTCCGTTTACGAATGTATTTTCGTAGTCCACGGGGCTTTCCTTCATTTTCAGATTGTTTTTGTACTTCGCTTTCATTGACGATTTTCTACTCGTCGCGGGACTCGACGTTTTTTCGTGATATCTGCAAATAACGAGGTCTATTTCGGACGGCCCCCCGCGCAGCGTCTCCCGCGCCTCCGCCATCGTCAGGCCCCGCAGCCTCCGGCCGTTTACATTGAGTATCTCGTCGCCGATCTTCAAAGTACTTTCTCTGTAACAATGGGAACAAATTAATACACGACAAATTAAAATTTTCTATACAAGAAATATAACAAAACGTGATTAATTTCCTTCAAAATTAAATGACGAGTGTTTTATAAGGACCGAACTACATAATCGATCGGAACTAGTAAATTCTCTACATCTTATGGGTTTTTATTGTATACGTAAATTTTAGTCTTAATACTTACTTATCGGCTAATCCAGACGGCACCACATGAGCCACTAAATATCCCACGTTTCCTTGATCAGCCAGCTTTGTCTTGGCGATGAAGATGCCGAGTTCATCCGAAGGATCGTTCCTGACTATTCGAACAACTTTAAACTCAGACTGAAGTCTATCTCCTTTTGCTCCTTTTCCGGTCTTTCTGCAAGGAGGAATGGGAGGAATGCCGCAGTCCACCGCGTCTGGAGGTCTTTGTCGCCTTTTTTGCTGCTCCGTGAGCGCCAAAATTCTCTCCGGCGTGTCCTGAACGCCCCGCGGTATTCGGCGAAGAATTTCTTTTCGATCTAATGACAATGCTCTTTGCGCGTGTCTGGTCATATTTGGTTTTCGTTCAAAAGGTTCGCATTCTTCGAGGTAACTTTGCGCTCCGGGAATTTTGTGCGAATTACTTTGGTCTCCCGAAACGCTACGGATGTGCGAGGGTACTCCAAACTGCGAAGAAGAACTTTCGCAGCGCGACGGATTTCTATCACTGTCGAAGATGGACGAGGTAGCCGATTCGTTCACCAGAATGCCCGAATCGGCGTCTTCGGAATCCTTGATCAGAGCTTCTTCTTCTCCGAAAGAGTTATTAATAACATCGTCTTGATAAATGGGATTGTGACTCTTCTGAAATTCATCTAGTCCTGGTAATGCGCCGTAGGAGAAACTGCGGAGCTTCGCTTTCACGCCATTTCGATTTTTTTTACGTTTTTCGACACTGGGCGTGCTCACCGATTCATTCGCGGGTACTTCGGTAGGTGGATTATTTTTGTACAATTTAGCGAGGAATCTGTTGGTGGACGATTTGAGGTATCTGTCTGACATGGCCCTCAGCTTGGCGGCGAGACAAGAGCTGGGTCCGATGGTGTCCTTATCTAGTTTTACTCTAATTCTCTCTCCCCTTCTCCGTACTTTGGAATCGATTAATCTAATATCACCTATTTTTGGCGTCAATTCGTGGTCGTCATCGTAAATTTGATCACTGGATTTAGACAAAGCGGTTTTCACTTTTGGGATTAAATGTTCTTCCGGCGCGTGGTCCGAGCTCGCGCTGTAGCACCGGACGTCCGCCGCTCTGCGCTCTAGATTTTTGGTAGATCTTCTTTTGACGCCGGAATTTAAATTGTCGCTATTGTTGGGAGATGTGAAAACGTCGTCATTGTCGTCAATTTTAATATCGGATGTTTTCTTACTCCAGAGGCTTTGTCTCAGATATTTGTTGTAATTGTACGGGTCTCTGCTGAAGTGGAAGTTTTCCGGCTCATCCAGGTGCGTGGTGTTGAGGCCGAAAGAGCTGCACTCGCTGCCCGACGTGGAGGTGGAATCTTCGTGGGGCACGGAAGGAGTCGCTTTGAAGCAGGAGAGTCGCGTGTGCTTCACTTTATCGAGCAGAGGGTTGCGTTTCTCCCTGGAGTAGACGTGCTCTTTTTCTAAGGAACCGCAGCGGTCCCTGTGCAGGGTCGGGGTGAGGTGCCTCGGGGGGGAGTTCCCGGGGGTGTGCAGGGAGATCTTCCTCCCGTGGGGGGAGAGGTAGCGCGGGCATCTCTGGGAAGGTTTCTCGATTATAATGATTTGTTCCGATAGATTGTAGAGATTCGTCTCCTGAGAACTTCCACTGCTCTTCCGATGGTGTGTCCATCTGACCGGAGACATATCTGTAACGTAAAAAGTGCTGTCTTAGCTAGGTATTTATTTATTAATAGAGAAAAACATTTTAAAAATCAATAGAATATTCAATAGCATCTAATGATCCTATTGAATAATGCTGTGTTGGTCTATTGGGTTCCGAAAATATTGGCCATTTTTGGTTTTATATCATTATTAAGGTTCTTTTTGGGATATGTTTGTTCAATGGTTTTTATTTGATAGTTAGGAATCTGCAATATTTATTTATCGAGTGGGGTGTAAAATTCACATCTAAACAGTTGAGAGTTGTTTCGAAATTGAAAATAATTTAGGAACGAAGACGTAAGTAGTCCTAAAGACTAAAAGGGTCGAGGAAATCCTTATTCTGTTCAAAATGAGGAATTGAAAGATTTTTTTGGAAGAAAATACGCAACAATAAACCAGCACTGGTTTTCCGAAGAGGATCACTTTTTCAAGCATTTGGTAACTGTTTACGCCAAAAAAAAACAATATGACATAGCTAATGTTTTAATTTGTAGGCTTATATAGATAAGTAATTCGTTGGCAAGAATATGCAGAAATAAATTGTGTCAATAAAACTGATATATTTTTGATATTAAAACCGGGTGTTATATTTGGAATAACCTAATATATCTTGTCTTGTTTATATTATTTAACAAAAAATATTGGTAATGGAACTAGCATAATACGATTGTTCGGAAAACAATGAGGATAATGTGGAATCACAATAAACACTCACAGCACGCCCACTTCATGATCTCCGACATAAGAAGACGATTCTTAACATTAATCAGGCACTTCTTCAACTCTTTACGGATAACTTCATAAGGCCGCGCTTAGACACCGACTGAAGGAAGAATTGGCGGCGTTATTATAAAATATCTTTAAATTCTCCGAATGCTGACAGTTGCGGTCCGTAGTCAGCGACGAATGCGTGACAGGCTACATGTTATTAAATTAGAGCTTATACGAAACGGTCTTAAGGCTCATAATCGTTCGCTGATTTGATTTTATTCGAACATAAACCGAATATAGATGTGTTTAAAATTATAAGACAGGAAATATGAATGGATCTACGTGCGTGCGCAGGATGTGCTTTGCGGCGATCTGCGTCGGCACAATATGAATCACTCGATAAGCAAACTTGGCATAAAATAATAAATATATAACTATACACGACACACATGTTTATTTACTTCGTAATACGGAAGCCGAAGCAGTCGACAACTCCATAAACGGAAGATTTTAGCTTTAGCTTTGAACGAGGGATTAAAAAAAACGAGTTTAGAGATAAACCCACAGCTTAGCAATACTACAAGCATATGTGCATTATACCATCGTGTAGTGTATATTACGATACTGGAAAACATTTTGCTCTAAACGCTAAAACTACAAATTTACAGTGGAGATAGTGACATTAAAATTTTTGAAAAAAAAAACTTACATATTAGGTTTTTATCGTACATTTTTGTGGTATATGTATATCATTTGACGCAGACAATTAAAATAAAAAATGCAACAAACGAATTTGATTTATTGTAATTTGGCATTTACAGAAAAATCACTTTCAAGTGTCGATTTGTAGATACAAGAATAATGTACTACATGGGCCCTAGCCTTCAAATCAAACAAGAAAATTATACAAAATTTACAATCATTTCAAAAAATACCTGACTGTATGAATTTTTTCATTTAGTAGATGTTTCTGACATTCATTTTTTAATACTGATTTTTAATATTTAATATTGAAAGAATTTCGTTGTCTGTCCGCCCGTCCGTCCGTTTGTCCCCGTAACTTGGTTTAATGTCCGTAACTTCTTTATAATTTTCTTTTCCTTTTATAGTAGGTTTTTTTTTTCATTTCTTTTTTATATAAATAAATACATACTTTTTCCTTAGGAACCGACATGTCAGAGTACCGTCATTTTTGGGTTACAGCTAGTAATAATAATACTAATATTTTGATAATTTATATAGCGCCGTTTTCGTAAGAATTCACTTCAAGGGCGCTTAACTTGGCGCCAAAGTTATCGTCACTTGTAAGAAGAAAAGAAAACTTGGATAAAATCATTACTCGGCAAACCGACATCTTAGATTTTAATTGTTGAGTCGTGGTATTTCGTGGTAGTAACAACCTAGAAAATCACTCTAAACCCAAAAATCGGTTTAGAGTGAAATTCTCAAAAATTGGTTTTGTAACATAACCACACTTTTGATATCAACAACACGTGTGATAAATATACCGGTAATGTCTAAAACTTTATTAACTAATTAACCATCACGCTGTCATCTCGCAGAGGCAGAGAGGACAGAACGCCGTATTTTTATGTGTTGGCACACCACTTTAGCTTCGGCTACATATATACATTTTATGCACGCTCCATGGTTGTTGAAGCTTTAGCAGGACCATCCTCCAATATTTGTTGTATCTGATTGCGCCAGGTCTATCGCGGATGCCTTCTGTTCCTGCTGTCTTCAACACTCGTCTCATATATTTTCTCTACCATCCTTTCCTCGCCTATACGACTACTACGCTACAGCTAGCATTACATTCACTTTTAATTTTTCATTCCTCATTTTATCGACCAAAGACTTTTCACACATTCGCCTTAGCGACCGCATTTCCACATCGTTCAGTCTACTTTCATTCATTTTTGCCAATTACATGCTTCACATCCATACACTTAAGTTGGCACTAGAAATCCATTATTTACCGCTAATCTTGCTTTCTTGACAGATTCTTATTGGTCATCATTACATTGAGTTATGTTATATTATAATTATACTATATATATAATTATAATATAACATAACAGAACGTAATTCCCAAATAAACAAACTCGTTCACTTTTTGTAAGCATTCATCGTTTACCATTACATCACACTTAGTCACTCTTTCGTCTCTCTCGAACACCATAGCTTTCGATTTGCTGACATTCATCAGAAGTTCGCCCTCCATGCACACATCGGACCTGCTTTTTTTTCTCAATTTTACAAATTTGATAATAGTTCTTCCTTTTCTATTTATGAAATGTACCTTTAGAGCGTCAATCGCAGAGTGGCGGTTTTGCTTTCGAAGTGTAAGTTCAATATGGAGTTCGGACAAGACTTCGCAGCCATGTGTTTAATTAACTAACGCATATTTCAAGCTAGTGAGACAAGAGCCGCCAGGTATGCAGACTGCGGACACGCGGACGGCGCCAGGCCTTGGCGCGTTACATCGCAACCCGACTTCTGCCTTTTGAAGAATGTAGTCTTTGAAGTTCCAGGAAATCAATCAGCGACACCCTCCAAAGGTATTTAATTAATAATTAGAATCCCGTTTGAGCAACCTGAGAAGCACCAATTTTAACATTGATATCGTGAGATCGAATCCCCATTTAATATCAAAAACCACCGACCAAAGGATAATTAATATTAAATTCGTCTTAAAATATACGTATTTCATTTCCAGCTTAATTAAATTTTAGGATATTATTAAATTTTAAGGCGTATTGAAAAGGTCAGGTTTGAAATGTTTAATCATGATCATTGAGAAATATATATTTTCTCCAAACTCCAGTTAATGTATAATTTCATGATAAGTAATAATTCAGCTTTGTTATATTAATCAGTTAAAAATTAATAATGTAAGTATGCAAATAATTAAAAAACGTATTTTCTGTGCAGAGTTTTCTACCGCGTGTCTCCGACCTAGAAAGGTCAGAGGGCCGACATTTCGGATCCTTTTGAGAAATCCATCATCAGGACTGATGTCGCCGATGCAAATGATGATGAAAACAACATAGATGTAATATTCTGAATGTGTCTTGAAAGTCTGGGAATATTTTAAAATAATACAATAGTACATACAATATAAAGTTTTGGCCTTTCTAATAAGACCTGTATAATACAATATTACTAAAATAATATAATATTGACTGTATTATTTAAAAATACATTAAAAACCGAGTAATAATCTCACGTCGCGTGTGATGGTTTTTAAATTTTACAGACTATAACATTTATTATTTATACGATAATATTGGTCGTAGCCGAGCGATTGCAAGACGCTGTACTTAATATTTAAATCAAATCTGGGAGACGTGGTTGCAAATCCAAGTTTATAAAATTTTTGATTAGCTAAGACACTAACCGCTTTATTTTTTGAAGTCCCGAATTTGCTGCTAGGCAAATTACATGTCGCAGTGTGATACGTATTTAAATCATCCTAAACAGTGAATAATATAATTGATGGGGATTGATGTTAACATTGTAGACATAATAATCTTTAAAATGGATGGAATATAAATATGTTTTGTCTACTTAGAGTTTATTTTAATATAAATATTTTACTAGGTACTCGAGTTTCGAGAGTGATAGAACCTCTCATCATTATACGTGAAGTATTAAAATCACTACATTCAAATATATTATAAAAACATGGCTTAAACAATCACTCTTTCATCTTACCGGTGAAGATGGAAGGGTGGATGTTACGGGAATAGTTAAGTTAAATACTTCAGGAGTCGATAAGAGATTTTCTCTGTCTTCAAACTCGATTAAATATTTAATTAAACACATGTACAGAAAACATAGTTGTATTCCATCCATTTTATTGAAAAATAAGTGTGACTTAGTAACATAGCAAAAGTAATCGGCGAAGACAAAAGATTTATTCAATAAATATAGATAGGAAATAATATTTCCTACTAAGAGCTATTCAAAATAAATTCAATATTATTATTTAGTTCTGGAGGTTGTGTTATTTTAAATATGACAGCTGTTTCGGCTCATTATCAAATAGTGGATATACCAAGTATAATCGATTTATTTATAAGGTTTAAGTTACCCCTTCCCTTGTGGGTAATTAGAAGTTTTCGGTGAAGCCCTATATTAACTAAACACAAAAAGGCTAAATCCAAGTTCGTGGTCCCATCGCATATATAATAAAAATAAGTACGTATTCCACTATATTATAACAGAATAAAAGATAATTTATGTTTAAATAATAAGTATTAAATAATGTACCGTATATTTTGACATTTCATAAGCAATATCTGAGGAAAAATGTGAAAATCATAGACAATGTATAAGTTTACATGACAAATTTATATTTTTATAGACGAAAGAAATATGATGAATAGCTTTTTCTTTTATATACCCTTTTCCATGGTTCTTAAAGTAACGACTGACATTCAAAATGTATGGTAAAATTTTCGAAACTTTAAAGTGTAATATATTATTTAATACCTGATTATTTAAGCGTTAATTGTCTTTCATTTTCATCAGGACATTCAATTATATAGTGAAATACTCATTTTCATTGTATATACAATGGGACCATGATCTTGGAATATGCCCACAAAAACCTTAAATAAATAAAAAAAATACTTAGATATAATTTCTTTTCCGGATTTATACGATGATGATATAATTATTTGAATTAAAGTTTAGATTTCTAAAAACCGACTCTCAGAATTTTGCTGATTGCTTTTAAAGGAATTTAGGTTCCGATGTTTTCCGGAATTTACGGAGTCGAGCTTAGAGTATAATATACTCTAAGGAGTCGAGCATTGTCACTTCGGCCATGTGTCACATGTCGTGACCCCAGAGCACATGGCGCCGGCCTCACCACAAACTCGGTTGGAACAACACACAAATCATAATCCGATAACACAACACTAGTCACGCCCGCGCTATAATTAAACGAGATTAAACATATCTAACGCAGAGTGCGTGAGCTGTGACGTGCTTGAGAGTCGACTGTCACCAGTCACCCACCAGTCACGAGTCGCCAGTCACGGCCAGGACTCGGATTGTGTGGACCTTGGTAGGGATGGCATCATAATGTTGTCTTAGTTGAAGCCCTTTGCGAAGGTAGCCTTTTCGTCGTCGTAGAAGTGGCTAACCAAAATATAGGCAAACAAAGATAGGCCAGAAAGGTCGTAAAAACGCGGCATAGTACCCCAGAAGAAACAAACCAGAAGATTTTGAGTGGAGTGAGAACATTCTTAAACGAAGATATTTTGTATTTTTAACATTTACAGCGTTAATTTTAAGATTGGACATTACATAGTGATATCTAATTTAAATATAATAATATCAAGATATATTAGGTCCTTACATATGAAATTGGCGTTTTGCCGTACTGGCAAATTTGATCTCAAATATCTTCTCTTTGGTTAGGAATTCCAAATTCAAATTTATACAGCTATTTACTCATGTATTTGTGTTTTGAAAATTATAATTCATTTGTTTTTTCCTCAATTGTTATTTTCTTTGCGTCACTCAGTTTACAAAATGAAAAACTTGAAATATCGCGTTATTTACGAGTACGAATTCCACCGTGGCACCAGTGCTGCAGAAACGGCTCGAAGGATTAATGATGTGTATGGCGACGGTGCCGCAAAAGAAAACACAGTGCGTTTTTGGTTCCAACGTTTTCGTTCTGGAAATTTCGACCTGCAGAACAAGCCCCGTGGACGGCCGGAGACCAAAGTTGATAATGAAGAATTGAAGGCTATTGTGGAAGCGGATCCATCGCAAACCACATCCGAGTTAGCTGCAGGCTGCGGTGTTAGTGATAAAACTGTTTTAATCCACTTGAAGCAAATTGGTAAGGTGAAAAAGCTTGAAAGGTGGGTACCTCACGAATTGAGTGAAGCAAATCAACAAACGCGCGTTGACTGCTGCGTTGCATTACTCAACCGGCACAATAATGAAGGGATTTTAAATCGAATCATTACCTGTGATGAAAAGTGGATCCTGTACGATAATCGGAAGCGCTCATCGCAATGGCTGAACCTTGCCGAACGAGCCAAACCATGCCCCAAGCGAAAATTGACTCCAAAAAAGTTAGTTGTGAGCGTTTGGTGGACTAGTGCTGGTGTCGTTCACTACAGCTTTCTTAAATCTGGCCAAACGATTACGGCAGATGTCTATTGTCAGCAACTGCAAACCATGATGGAAAAGCTAGCTGCTAAACAACCGAGGCTGGTTAATCGCTCTAGGCCACTGCTGCTTCATGATAACGCTAGACCACACACTGCACAACAGACGGCTACCAAATTAGAGGAGCTTCAATTGGAATGTCTAAGACATCCACTGTACTCTCCGAACCTTGCCCCAACAGATTACCATTTTTTTCGAAATTTGGATAACTTCTTGCAAAGGAAAAAATTCAACTCCGATGGGGCAGTCCAAACCGCCTTCAAAGATTTTATTGATTCCCGTCTGAATGTTTTTTTTTAGTAAAGGGATCGATGAACTACCTATGAGATGGCAAAAGTGCATAGATAGCAATGGTACATACTTTGATTAAATAAATATATTATAATAAAAAAAAATCGGATTTATGTTCCTACCATACTTAACGCCAATTTCATATGTAAGGACCTAATATTATAGATGTCTTATAGCGACGAAGGTATATTTTTATATGGGAAGGTATGGAAGTCTTTTTGGGCGTTCATAGGGCTTACTACTTATCGTACGGCTGGCTTAAGTGATCACTTTACACAGTATAACGTTAACCAATTCCACCCATGACAGACTACCACGTCTATCAAATTTTTAGAAGGTGTATATATTTAAATTTTACAACCTGTTTCGTATATGTGTTGTAATAATCATTAGCGCGACCGGCATCCAAAGCTTTTTCATTCCCCTTAAATGTCAGATGTCACTAATGAGATAGGTATCTATTTTTTTACGATTGGAATTTTTTAAGCATTATCTTTTATAACATACATATGTGTAATGAGATTCTTCCGAATCATTAGCATTACGCTAGAATAAGCCTGAAATATATTTTAAAAAATTTATACTCCTTTTAAGATCAGTATGTATTTTCATTCAGAATATTTTGAGTTTGTCCAAATTTTTCAGAACACAGTACTGGATTTTGTCACAGGGACAGATATTTATATTATAGATGTCTCACAGAGACGAAATTATTTTTTTTATGGGAAAATAGGTATGGAAGTCTTTGGGTGCTCATCGTGCGGCTGGTTTAAGTGATCACTTTACACACCAACGATTACCAATTCCACCCATGATAGGCTATATAGATCCCTTTGAGATGTCCATCACCAGGGCTGGTGTGGCCGATGTATGATGATGAAAACTAAATATAATATAAATAATAAAATAAAATTAGTTTTCACCACTTTTTTATATTGAAAATATCAACATGTTTCAAGACCTATGGCCTATTATATAAATATAATATTCTGAAGGTGTCTTGAAAGTCTGGGAATATTTTATAATAAAACAATATAAAGATTTGGCATTTCTAATAAGATCTGTATAATATAATACAATATTAATAAAATAATATAAAATATACTCTATCATTAAAAAAAATTAAAAATCGAGTAATAATCTCACAGTATCTCACAGTTACGTCCTGTGTGATGGTGTAAAGAGCCTATAAGATTTTTATTCTTTTACATAATAACGATAACACTAAGATAAATTACTGAAACATGATGTGCTTGTTGGTTTAGTGGTTAAAATACTTGCATATAATGATCCAACGTTCGCGGGTTCGAGCACAATTCCAGACCAGCAGATTAGTTTTCATAATCTAGCTTTGGTTTGAAAATAGTAAGAATATTGATTTGATAATTTCGTATTCCGTGTAGGTACGCATCTCTACTAAAAAAATAATTCTAATAAAAATAATTTCGTTGTCTGTCTGTCTGTCCGTAACTTCCTGTGACGCGTAACTTAAAAAAATCTTTGATTTAACAAAATAAAAAATTAATTTAAAAGTTTTATTTATTTTTTTATTTTTTTACCCCACCCTCTCTTCCCACAATACATTTTCTATATAAATCTACATCGTTTAATAGGTCTTTTTATGCCAAATTTTGCATACTTATTCTTTAGGAACCGATAATTTTTGACGGATTACAAAAAAATATAAAAGTAAATGAACATTATTACGGGATTATAATTTTGCTAAAAAGTAATGTGAAAGACATGCCCGTGCGTGTTAACACCGAGAGCTCGATTTCAAACCGCGTTTTTCTTACCGTCACCTTTGCCCTCGCTCATACTCATTATTAATGGTTCATCTCTTCGCGAGTGGGGAATATTTCTCTCTCAGCATCTCGAAAGTCGGATGTAATAAAGCATAATGAAAAGCCTGCTAGAATGATCTGGGTAAGTACCACACTTTTTTTACAATATCTGTGTAGGAACCTACCTGCCTATATCAAATTACTCAGTAAAGATTCTCAGTAAGAAATTACGGGTTAAAAATGATCTTGTTATTTCTTGCATATGCGCAAAATAAAGGTTACTGACTCATCGTATATAATGACTAAGATAAACGTTCCATTTCCTAGAAAAAACCGTACTGTGTTTGGTAGGTACATTCATAATTTTTTTATATGATTCAAGCATAAAGTACATGATTTCTGTATCAAAATGTTGAAACGATGCTTTATATATATTCTACATCTTCTTACGCTGCCGTCTCCAATCGGAAGTCGGCGATCATTCTGGCGATTATCACTTTATTTACACGGAACAACTCAGTCGAGTTACACTTGCACTAGTCTCTTAAGTTACGCAGCCGTAAAATGTGGCATCTTCCTAAGCTTCTTTTACTACTTATTTTCCTCTGATATATTATAGTCACTCTAGGACTATCTATTAGGGTCATTAATGACCTGTTGACGGTCTGTTTGTTAAAAAATAACATAAAATAAAACATGACTTCCACTCTGACAAAGAAACAGCGATCAATTTATTAATGCAAAAAATGAATAAAAAAACTGATGTGAATAATCCTACGTGATTTTAATTTGACGTAAATACCATGTTTCCACTCCGTAAAAGTGTATGGAAATAACTCTCATAGGAGCAATTACCGTGTTTCAGAGATTCGGACCTATTCTGAAAATAACAATATCGCAATTTTTGTGATTGTTACCCCGACGTTCAAAAATAGAGAAACATCAAGACATTGTGATGAAAATATTAGTAAATTTGTGTAAAACACACTAATTTCTTCCAAATTATAAAACAATATTAGTATTTATACAGGGTGTACCAGAGCTAGCAGCAGAAATTTGGCAGGTAGATTGTTGACTATGTCACAATGTCTAAAATGTTCAAGCAACCATGGCCTAATATCAATAGTTATGGAGATATGCTATATCGAAGTTTGATATATTCCTTTAGACTATATTTTGGTCCTTTCTTAATATGTCCGAGATACTCAAGCTTTCTTGTCTGGATAATCCGCAGCACTTCTCGCTCTTTTTTCATACGCCGGAAGACTTAACATCCGTCAGTCTATCCACCCAGGAAACTTTCAATATGTATCTATAGAGCCACATCTCAAAAGCCTCGACTTAGCGAATTAGTTCTTGGTGCTATCCATACCCTCCACCCCATGTAAGAGAATGGAAAAAATATAACACCGAACCATACGCATTCTGAATTTTAGGCTTAGGTAACGGTTAGAAAATAACGATCTCATTCTAGCCATCTCTATTCGAGCTTTTACTTCTTGAGATGGATCCCAGTTCTCATTCACCCATTCACCTACCTATTCAAGTAATTGCGTGTTTATTTCTATGGGTTCGATTTTATGGTTATATTTGGCATATACAGGATTATTTGGAAAACATTAATAATTAATAACCTCGCAGGAATTTATTCCTGCCTTGAGTATGAGTCGAAAATGTTCAAGCTATCATGACCTAATATCAATAGTTATGGAGATATGCAACATCAAAGTTTGCATTTTTTTCTCAATATTTCTGATTTATTTTTTGTAAAACGTTGGACTTTCATTACAGTAACTTATATCAAATATGAAAAATTCACTCCCTTTAACACAAGTCAAATAAAATAATAAAAACCTTCGAATTCCACTTGGAAAACATTCCAAAAGAATAGTCAGAAATAGTGAAAAAAAATGCAAAATTTGATAGCTTGAATATTTTCGACTCATAATCAAGGCAGGAATATACTCCTGCGAGGTTATTAATGTTTTCCAAATAAACCTGTATACTATTATTGGAAGTACAAAATATTATTACGCGTTTGATTGTTATCAATGTTACGTTTTTGAAGTGATTCTCAACTAAATAAATGAATAATAAAACATTAATATCTACGTTGTACGACATTCAGTTTTCAGAGACCAGTTTTATTTATTACTATTCAATAAATAAAACAATGTTTATTAATAGCAAAACCATTCTTGTTATCGGGATAGTCGTTTACATTCCATTTTGCAAACAGGCCTAATTTCTTTAGTTACTTTAGTTTTAGTTTTTTTTACTTTAGTTTTTAGTTTAGCTACAGATTATATCAATGCTTGCTACTTATTATACGGTGTGCGGTTTCCCAAATAATAATAAAAAATGTAAACATCTGAAAATGTCCTTAACTTTACTAATATAACACGTGATTTCATCTTTCTGAGAATATAAATCACAGTGATACTATTATTAATTACATTTGTGATGCTTCATTTTAACCGCAAATATGAAAATTTAAGGGTAAATTTAATAATTAAGGAGAAATAATTTGAATAATAAATACCAAGATAAATAAAAAAATGGAGAATTCATAATTAGATTGTATTCGTTGTTCTTCTTCAATAATAACAAAATAACTTTGTGGTGACATTATATGTATTAATAAAAGGAAAACGTTTTGTGTAAAACCATTATTTATTATGAATTATCAACATCGTTTGCACATTAGTTCTTAATTAGTTATTCATCTCCCATATATTTATTTTTCGTTTTTGTTAATATCATCGTAAACTTCTAATTTTAATTTTTAGTATAATATGTTGTATCCTGAAGAAGGGACCATTGGCCCAGAAAATTATGCTAATTCAATAAATAACGGACTTATACTAACTGTTTTCTTTTTATCATTATTAATAGTTATAACTCACTAACTAACCATCACGCCGTTTCCCCGCAGGGGTAGGCAGAGAGGACTGAACCCCACACTCTTCTATCCTGGCACACCACTTTTGCTTCGGCCACATTCATACATCTTCTCATACAAGTTCTACGGTTGTTGCGGCTTTTAACAGGGCCATCCTCAAATACTTGTAGTATCTGAGCGTGCCAGGTCTTTCGCGGTCGCCCTTTATTCCTGTTGCCTTCAACACTTTAATAGTTATAAGTATATTAATTCCATTGTAAACAAATGCCATTAATAGTTATAAGTATATTTACTCCATTGTAATCAAAACACAACATTGATAATTCTGAATTATATTGTGGCATGACTTCAATCAGTAACAAGTTTCAGAGATCAACCACCCGTCATACAATTTATGGTGATCTATAATATTCGTGTCTTAATGTCTTAAAAGTAGAGATGCGATCGCCTTTTAACAATGAACCGAGGTACCCGAGACATTGGCGAGTTTTCCCACCGATTTTCTCCCAGATCATGAAGGAACCCGGGTTAATGCTCTACTGATTGCCGCGGCGCTGGCTGACCAGATCCAAGAGGTGGATGGAACGAAAAAAGATGTCCGAAATGTAATCTTGTACCGAAAAGCTGTCGATTGAAGAAATCCGATGACTTGCATTACGTTCCAGCCTATCACGGCCACAAGGCGATGGAGAATTCATTTGACACGGAGAATCAATAATGAACTAACTACTATGTGTATAAGAGAACTTCTTCAAAAGACGCCTAAAAGTAATTGTAAAAATAAATTGGAACCACAAAGCACCAAAATGATTTAACGTAAATTCCTCGGTACACGGTTTGGTTCCACGGCAGGTTCTAATACGCTTGACTTGTTTAAAAATTTACTACGAGCTGTAAATTTTGAAATAATTTAATATAAAATGATCAAATCATTCAAGCGACTTATTTAACATTATACTCTTAATTAGAAAAACGTCAAATAAGTTGCGCTTTATTACAAAAATACAATTTAATTTGAAAAGACTCGGTTAGAGAGTAAATTTTAATTTTTTTAAGAAAACATGCATTGTTTACTAGAGTATTTAATTATGTAAGAATAAATATTTTAATTGCAGTATAAATGTGCCTTAAATATATGCGAGGGGGGACATACTTGCGCTAAGACCCAATCCCCTCGCCTAAAGAAGGAGTTTAGTTCTCTGTACAATTTTACGCTCTGTAATTAGAACCTTTTATTTTTTTAATTTGTTTTATTTATTATGTTTAAATATTTTTTCAAAAAAATTTTTTTGGACATCTTTCTAATTAATTAATTATTTTGTTTTAAATGAGAGCACCTGTATTTTATATAAATGCCGCCTTTGATGTAAATTACAATTGTCAGCCGCAAATAGGGATCATTTGTCGAATTGAGTGTTTTGTTTGGTTCCAGTTTCACGTAACATTTTATTACCGACATAAAGGCCAACTCATCCATTTTTAGAAAACATAAAAAGAACGTAAAACAAAAGTAGTCTAGCTATAAAAACTCTTAACACTAATGAAGTTTTATAGGAAATTTTAATCAATTTTTACGGTTATTACGTACAAAGGTGAACTTACAGGACATTCTTTTTATTGGTGATAACATCAGAGTATCTTATTGT
Source organism: Agrypnia vestita (assembly GCA_016648135.1). Lineage (NCBI taxonomy): Eukaryota > Metazoa > Arthropoda > Insecta > Trichoptera > Phryganeidae > Agrypnia > Agrypnia vestita. Next base: position 28,368 of record JADDOH010024097.1, on the reverse strand, counting down.
TATTGCCGAATAGATGTTTACTAATATACTATCGTCATTAATTATTTTTATCTTTTGGATTTTAAGTACCTACAACATCATTCGAGTTACTACGGCTCTCTTCCTAAATATGGGTTTTTAATGTGGGAAGAAGAAAACATAGCATCATTAGTTTGCAAAGACTTTATTTCACTAAATTTAATTATTGCAAAAAAATATTTTGCAAAGTTGTTAAAAATGCGCATTAAGGCTATCGTCTGGCAAAGTGAGCCCATATCACATTTTTGTATGGAAAGATATCAAATTAACATTTATTCATCACTATCCATATATTTTAAATACGAATATCTTCTTAAAATGAAACAACCCAAATTATTTAATCAATTAATAAATTACAAAATCCATTATGTTTTAAAAATGAAAAAAATTGTAATTGTAATACCATTTTGTGGGCCTTACGTGACAAAGTAAACGATTGTAATATTATTGAAGAAAAGAGACATCTCACGAGTCCATTGTCCCAGAAAATGGAGAAATTTTTTTCATTTTTAAAACATCGTAGGTTTGGTAATTTATTAATTGATTAAATAAACTTGTTTGTGTTAGTTTACGAAGATATCCGCGTTTAAAATATTTTTCTATTTTTCCATACAAAAATGTGATGCAAAATGCAAGAGACGATATGAGAAAAAAATGTGAATTTTGCTAACTTTACCAAACGATCGCCATTAGTTTTTACTTTCTTACTTTTAACTCGTGGCGTCTGTTTGCTTGACGAAAAAACTTTTGATCGATTTTTAACCCTTTTCCCGTGATCCAATCGAGCTGAAACTTTGCAAGCAGACTCGTGGCGACGATCAAGAAGATCTATCAAATTTTCGTTAAAAAAAATAATAATTATAGTATAATTATGGATTTTTAAAATTTTTAATGGTTTTTTCATACAAGTTGTATGGAGATTCCGACGCATAAGTTAGACACAAAACCCGAAAATGAGACAGGGAGTATTGTAAAAACTTCATTTTTATGGGTTACTTTTTTTATAAGGTGAATAAAATAAATAATATTAAAAGCCACTTTTATTTATTAACAAAGAGATAAATATGGAAAGTCACAATTATATGAGTAAAACTGATCGGTGGCATTCCATTTTGTAAACATACAAATTTTTCTAATTTTTCGGCTTTCATGAACTTTCATTCGTGACCATGATCATATAAAGCATTTTAAAATAATTAATTTGAGATGTTTCTAGAACAATACAAAACTATTAAAAATTAAAGATCTAAGTAGGTATGTAAGTATATATTTTAATCCACGTCCGTTAGTAAAATCACAGAAAAAGTTATCGAGTTTCACATATATGTTAGGCAGCTGGTTTTCACATTCTTTTCCGCAAATTTTCATTTCTAAACTTATGGAAAATTCCGCAAATTCACACTTCATACCCTTACGTTGAGAAAATAACTCTGATAAATAGTGCTGGGAGGCTTAGAGGCGGAGAAGCTGCGGATCTATTAAAGTAAGCTGAGCGCGTAAGCTAACCTTTTGGCTAAGGGAAGACGAGAAAATATACTTCAATCTGTAAAAATAAAAAATAATGCTGGAAGGCGATAACCCTCCGATGGGTTTTTAAGGTAGAATGAAAAACTAAATAAAGAGATAAAGTTTATAAGTTTGGATGTAGGAGGTAATCTCCGTAACAACTCGTATGATTTCAAAAATTCTTTAACCAATATTTAGAATAGACTTTCAAGGTGGACATAAATAAAAGGGCTTTTCGTGGTGACCTATTTTACAACTACGTAAGAGATATTTAAATACTTGTACGTTGTAGAATTCAAAAAATTCTATAAAAAAATTTACGATGACATGTACCTATCTATAATTTAGAACCTTACCAGCAATGAAAAGACGAAACTAAAGAAACCAAAGAAAAAAATATATGATAAAAAGGAAATATTACAAAATGATGTACCTACCTACTCACAGCTCAAAAAAATAATATTATATTTAAAGCACTAACATACGAAGTACAGTGCCAAGTCCTAATGTGAGTTATGCATTCTTATGTAATAAATACCCTCTGAAATTAATAATCATGTATAGATTATCTATATTTCGATATTATAATTAAAAAATATATATTTCACAAACGTAACGTTATTTTGGAAGACATATATATGTATCTATGTAAGACGAATTGTAAATTTCTGTTATACCCCTCCCCCTCCCTGCTCACCCCCAATCTTATCAGGAAACAAACGTTAAGGAGGACTGAATGAGGATTGTTCATTAGATCATTTATTTAGCATTTATTTTCTATAGAATGTCTACAGAAAAATTGTTAATATTAAAATTGTTGTTTACAATTTGACATTACAAGCTAATGTAACTCTGATAAAAAATCTCAGAATCGCAACGATGTGGATCTATAATTTCTCAAATATCACAACATTTTGTTAAATATAAATGTTGAAATGAAATAATATTTTCGTCAATAGGCATAGGACATGTATTTTGTTTAAAATGTTATTGTGTAATAATAAGCAATGCACATCTTACTTTTATATTATAATCTCTGAAGTAAACTGATTTATTGCTTTCAATAACGTTAACTGTATAATAGTGTTTTTCTGACTGCAATAATTCATGAGTTAATTGTAAAAATGTACAGCACGTCGGGGTTAGAAGATGTTTATGGTCTAACGATTCTCGTGGAAGTTAAACCAGAAGGAAATGCGTATGAGAACAGTTTAATTATAGCAACGTTGAAGTACCTATTCAGTTTCTTGTAATTTCATCGTATAATTCCACAGCGATCCGTTGTGCATTCACGTCATTGTACACAGTTTTACTGTAGTCTTGTATATATTTAAAACAAAAAGTAATTCATATTTTGCAAGCCGATTTTGTAAATGGCTGCAAACGTTGGCATCTGATACGAGACGAACAAATCATTTGTGAAATCGAACACGAGTGTATATGGAGGCTGGACGCCACATCGATATGCTATGATCCTAGTAACTAAATATTTTAAGATCGTAATCCGGTCGTGGAGTTTTTTTAAATACACTTTTTTCTAACACACACACAAGAACGTCTTTAAAAGTTACATTACGGTTATGTAAATAATATTCTCGATTTCTACTTTTCCTTTACATATTTCAACCCAGCGGGTTACTATAAATTAAGGTTTAACAGAACGTACTTTCTCATTCGTACATTCCTAGACAAATGTTGTTAATATATTCAACCCACAACATAAACTTACTTAATTATTGCAGTCATAAACACAAGTCGTATGTATGTAATAATATATGACTTTTTAGCCACATGAGAGTGTTGATATAAAATACGTAATTGTTATACTTGTTTACTTAGGTATTGTACACGATATCTGACGCAGAATAATTGAAATAAATAATAAACTGTTCGTACATAAAAGCGGTATTGCTCTCAATTATCCGTTGGATTTCAATAACATATTCTGAAGACAATGGATGACATGAGTATAATACAAACATTCTATAATGATTAAAGATTTTGAATCAAGATGTGCGATACGCAAATACGCGGATCGAAACAATGATAACTGTTATCATTACATCAAGCCAATAAGTAACAGGTTAAGAGATACGACATTAATAAATCTTTTTATTTAGATAATTAACACTTTTATCGATAGTGTCCTCGTCACCGAAGAGGCGAGAAGTTTTTCAGTGCATAATATACCAATAGTTGTGACTGGGAAAAATCAGCAAAACAAAAATATATTGAATTTTATACAAACAGCAGCAGCCAATCCCCCCAGTTCTCAGGATAAAAATATTGTTTAAAATGTCAATATTTTTATCAATCATCAAATATTTATTTATGTAAAAAAATATACATGTTATAAAATTAGTTAAAAACTATAAACTAAGTATAAAAACACAAAACGATATGTAACCACATGTAAAATATGGGATTCTTATCCCAACACTCAAAAACAGACGAATGCTTCAAGTTTATACGAAAATATCAAGACAACTTCAAGTTTATATGAAAATATCAAGACATCCGACAATTTATTTCTGTTGTTATTGCAGAAACACTGGCTTTAATTTAATATGTGTACACGTTGCATGAAAAAATTCGTAGATGTGTATGAACAAACTGCTTTCTACCGCTTTTTAAAAATAAAAAAAAGTACAGTGGACTCTCAATTTTCCTTCTTGTTGATATATGCCGATGCCGTTTCTTCGTCGAAATTGTTGTTTGACATTCGCCCGAAAAGGTGATATTCGTCCCACCTGCCATGTGAGTCAGTAAATCTTGGGCGGTAACTTTAATTATAATTTCAGGGTAAGTTTTTTAAAAAAACGACTGCTGGTGAACCGTCGGATTTGCTGGTGAACCATCAGGACATGAATCACCAGTATTGACATTACCTCATGTCATAATAAAAGTACTAACTCCCCTACCAAATAATAGCCTAACCTCAATAAAATAAAAACAACAACCAATGTGTTTTCCATCCAGAAAGTGAATTTCTGGTTAACATTTTATTACGTAGGCCCATAGTATATTTACGGCACCACGATAAGTAAATCTCTGTCATAAGGAAAAAGCATTAATAATTTGTGGTTAACACGTAATTAAAATGTATTTGCTATTATTATATTTTTAGCTATTATATTCTAACGGGAAAAATTCGTTTGATATTACTCCCTTCCCTCGGGAGCGGATTTATGAAGAATATTGAGGGTCCGCTGTACTTGTATAAAATATTCATCACGTCAAAATTAACGGAGTGTACAATGTTATATAACAGGGGTCGAGGGATTGCTATGATACCGCAAACCAACGAGAATAGACCCGAATAGTGGCCACACGCTTAGCGGCCACAACATGGCTGCTCGAGCAGCACCAACTTCATGCTGGTGTAAAATAAAGCTCTTAGAGAAAATATGATGATGAACGACGAACGGGCCAACGTTGTACCTGGGGTCGCTCATATAGTCGGTGTAAATTACCTAGACAAGGAACAATATTGCAATCTGCATGTTTTACGAGTCGGTTCATTCTCTATCGCGTCTATAAATTGTAGAGAAACGGCCTACCCAAGGCAAAATGGTGTACGGAGGAAAGTGAAATTACAAGCAACTCACTTTTACCTGCCCATATGGAAGTTACGGCACGGGTCGGAGCACTGTTGGAAATTAGTTTTCAGCCATATGGCAGCACATTTTCTACGAGTACCTATGTAATATGTATGAAGGCAGAATATATTACAGAAAATATATTTTAATGTATTGACATACTATGTGGGGGAAGTTTTGGCCCAAAATGAGGCGTCCTGATTGAATTGTTTTATATAAAATATAAAGAGTTTTATTTCTTAAATATGGGAAGTTAATAAACATGTAAAAAAACTTAAAAATTAAAAAAAATGCATTTTAATAAAAGTATATCGGAACAGTTAATGACGTACATCAAATTTAGTATGTTTGAAAGTATTTTTAATAACGATAATTATGATAATAGAAAAAATAATATAAGTAATTAACAAGAATATACATTGTATTATTAATCACTAATTTGTTGAAATATCGACATGTTTCGGGGGAAATGTTCCCTTCATCAGCTTACAACGTATACAGTCACTTGGCAGTTATTGACGAAGTGAAAAATTAATTATACTTGTTTTAAGACCACTTAAATGTTTTGCTATTTGAAATTTATCTTCACCGATAGGACATGATTAGTTTCATAAATTTAACCGTATTTTGAAGATCCATTAACAACACTTCTGTTGTTTGTAGCTAATAAACAGCCGTGATAAAGTCAACCCATTGAGCTGAAATGAGTTATCCGAAATTCAGCGGTTTGGTAGTTATTCGAAATTTTGTGATTTTTGAGAATTGAGCAATGTACCATAAATCCTCAACTTATCAAGATAAAATTCGGCACTGGTATGCTGTGAAAATATAGCTATCTAGTAAGTATGTTTACGGCTTGTTATAATATTTTTTTCTGAAACTTTTTGACATTGAAAGTTAGGGTTTCTCGGCGGTGACTATTGTGTCTGCGATTTGGTATACAGGGTGCAACAGGACCAGTACATAATACTTCGAAGGTAAATGTAGCTTTCTGCCTAAGTTATATGAGTTTAAAATGTTTAAATATCAATGTCCTAATAGTATGGAGAGAAGCGAATTTAAAATTTATTTTCTTCAATATTTCTTAATCTACAAAACGTTGGACTATCATGAAGGTAACTAATATCGAATGTTATGAAGTCATTCACTTAAAATATTACAAATAAAAAGATTAAAAACATGCAGAAATACGAAAAATATTTTTTGTTAATTCTTTATCTTTCTATCTGATTTGTATTAAACTTGATTTATGATTGATTTTTTTCTTTCATGGTAATCTAATGTTTTACAAAAGATATCTCAGAAATATTCAGAAAAAAAAGCAAAATTTGAAGTCTCTTATTTCCATAATTTTAAGACATTGTTGCTAGAACATGTTCGACTCATAAACCTTGTTACAGCCTATTTATGTGTGTACATGTGAATTTAAGAAATAATATAATATGTCATCGAATTAGCACAATCTCGCAGCTGGGCCTAATTTTCGTTGAGAGGAATTTGCGGTTAAGTTTTGATTACATGTACAGATGACGAATACCCAAATGGCTTTGAATCCAACTGACCGAAATACCGAACCCAGCTAGAAGCCCGCAGCTTGGAAGAATCTCGGTGCAATGCGCTCGTGTCTCCAAAAGACAGGAGACAGGAATGCTCCGAGTATGGAATGGCTGCCATGTAGGGTGGTTGGCCGCGCAATTTGCATAGCAATGGGCATGCAGATGACTTATTGCTAATGAAAATGAAGACCACGTGCGGTAAGCGGTGACGACACAAAACATGGCGGCTCTTTAATTGGATACCTCTTTTCGCACTGGCAAAGGAATGCCTGAAACGTGGTCTTAGGAAACTGAGTGTCTCGAGATATATTATAGATGTCTCATTGAGACGAAATTATATTTTTTCATGGGAAAATACGTATGGAAGTTTTTATTTTTGGGTGTTTGTAGGGCTTACGACCTATCGTACGGCTGGCTTAAGTGATCGCTTTACACAATATAACGTTCACATTTCCGCCCATGATAGAATACAACAGCCATCACATTTTTGGAAGTTGTATATATATTTAAGTTTTACAACCCGTTTTACATGTATGTTGTAATTTTCACTAGCGCCACCGGCGTCCAAAGCCTTTCCTTACCCTGAAAGCTAGTGAAAATTACATATATTGTCTTATATGTACTGCTTCTACATGATCGTTTATATACCAACTTTTTTGTTTGTTTTATATACTCATTTTAAATGTAAAAGCCTATAATGGGCGTAAACAAACAAATAAATAAATAAACAACTAAAATCTTGGGATATTTCACCCCTTAGTTGTTGTTATGTTTTGTTATAGGTATTTTTACAATTTTAGTAGTTATTGATATATGAATTAGTAAATGCACGTCCGTCAAAACGAAAATACAGTTAGATAGAAAACGGTCGACGTAAAATCAATTAATGTGGTTTGTATAAAATTTATTAATGTTTTAAAATTAATAAAATTTGAAGTGATGGTAAATGGCGAGAAGCGAAACATTCGTATACGGTTCATTTTGTGGTTCTTTTATCTCAGAACATTGGGTTCAATGAATCTTCGCAAGTCACATTTAAAAAAAAAATTATGCAGTTACTCACAAATTCTGGTCGTATCATTACCATTAACAAAACACATTTCATCATCTGCGCAGAAGCAAAGAACAAAACCAACAGCTGAAAAGTCGAAGAGATATTACTTCACAGTAAAAATAGACGTAGTTATGCAGAAAGCATCCAATTCAAAAACATGGAACTGAGAAAATGACTTCTAAAAATTTGGCCCTACAACAACCTAATACGTCGATATTTAATTATAACACAATGTTAGTTAACTTAGTAAAAACTAGGGATGGGTCGTCGACGTATTTACCGTCGACGAAACGAGACCGTCCACGTCTATCCATCGACGAGACGATCAACTAGTTGAATTCGTCAACTAGTTGACGCGTCAACTTCGTTACGCGGACGTCGCGGACGTTCTATCTGAACATCGGGACGATGGTCAACTGTCTACGGTTCGGCGCGACGCTGCTCGACGGCTATTTTTATTACGTTAATTTTTAAAATTTAAAGAAGTTCGTAGGAATATAGTTTCGGGGAAAGTAAAACCGCTACTTGTGCTTGTATGTAAAAAGAAATATTTTATTATTTATTTGTTTACGCACATTACGCACATAGGCTTTTACATATTGTTTTATATACTTATTTCTATATATAATAAAGAAATAAGTAGGTATACACAACAATATCAGGTGTAAGCAGTAAAATATTAGTTCAATAAAAAATTAAATAATTAAACAGAATTGTTTTATTTTATACAGCGCAAAAATCACCGAAACGTCGCACGTGCACATCGCACAAATCAAGTAAAAAATAATAGATAATAGCTTATTAAGCCTATCTCGCCCTACGCATGCATTCAAATTTCAAGTCTCTGTCAAGTCTCAATAGTTCATGTACACAGATCTGCACTCTGTGGTCTACAAGTCGACAGCGAGAGATGAGAGAGAAATAAACGGAGACGTTTTGTCTTGCTCTCGCTCGTTGTTTTGTATTACGTTGAATCTCGAATCGTCCACCGACCACGGCGTCCGCCGTCCACCGTCTACGAATTCAACTAGTTCATGCGATGAACATAAACCGTCGACACGTCGATGCAACGTCAACGGTTGATTTCAACTAGTCCGTCCATTCCACGCCCATCCCTAGTAAAAACCACCACAAAGATTTAAGATCTACCGGTTTCGAGACGTACCCGTCTCTTCGTCAGGGCCAACACTACACTACTATGTTCACAACATTATACATCATAAGCATGCACTAACTAGTCTACAGAACAATCAGGAATCTAACGGAAGAGAGTGAGAGGGGGCAGGGTCTAAAGTGGGTGTTACCAAATCTTTTGTGAAAGTTAAATTGAACAAAGGGCTGTATGGAAACAATTTTTCCGAATTTACACACCATGTCATAGACAATAATCATAAATTTGACTCAAAAACATGGGTGAAAATATTAAGTACCAATAATAAATGTTTAAAATTAAATAATTTTTTTACATTAGGGAAGCGGTGAATAATAAAGAACCAACTCTAATAAAAAACCAAATCAATTTTCTATACAAACCTATGTCCAATTTAACTTTTAACAAAAGATTTGATAACATCCAATTTAGACCCCACCCCCTCTCACTCTCTCCAATTAGATTCCTGATTGTTCTGTAGGCTAGTTAGTGCATGCTTGTCGCTTACGAGATTAACACGCATGTGATAAATATTGTTTTTTAACAATATTTAAGTAAGGTAAAGAAAGTTTAACAATAATATGGTTGTGGTGTATAGTGTTGTGAACATAGTAGTGTATTGTTGGTCTTGACGAAGAGACGGGTACGTCTCGAAACCAGTAGACCTTAAATCTGGTAGTGGTTTTTACTAAGTTAACTAACATTCTGTTATATTGTCTAACCACAAATTCAATGCTTTAAATATTAATAATACGATATTTAATTCATTATTGCATATTTTTTGCATAGAACTCATTAAAGAGACGTTGTTTATGTATTTTTTATGTAATTATAAGAAAAATCCTTTTATGTACGAAGATACGATGTTTTTTTCATGTTGGATTCTTTTTACAAAATGTCAAAACGTACGAAAAACAGTAATTATTTTTCTATGTGGGTTCTACGTTCTATGAATTTGATAAAGCATGAAGAAAAAAAAATTATCTGAAGAGTAGAAAACGTTCAACTCCTTTAGATGTTTTCTACAAAATGATTATCGCGTATTAACAGTAAAATTAAAAATTTACGTAATGCGCCCGCACTACATGGGTGTTTTTAAGCAATAAACTTATTTTTTGCGAGGATTTGTAAATTTTAAGTCGCAGAAAACAGTCGAACCACATTAAATAATAAATTTAACGGTGACAGCCGTGATGTGGGTAAGAAAAATATTTAATTTACAAAAAACTATATCACTTAGAGCTTGGACTTTTTAGCACATAAAGGTATCATATTGAGCTATCCAAACCCGTACATAACTCATCTTTAGCATTCTGTGGGTTGGATGCTTTCTGCATAACTACGTCCAAATACGAAACCGCAATTAATTATTTCAAAAGGTAGGCATCGAATAGACTCGTGCAAGCGGCAAAACAAAAGATAGTAGAATCGCACAGCGCGGCAAGATGGCTCGCTTTTGAGGGCCTCAATGGTTAATGGCAGTTTAGCCAACAGATCTTTCTTCAGTCATCCGTTGCATAACACGGATATAATCAATGGGTTTCGTAAATGCTCTCTGATGTTGTTTTAAATTGGCACTCACGTTCTACCTATTTGTAATTATTCTTTATTGTAGCTAACATCTAAAGCCATCCGGCATTCGCAGCAGTTTTAGATAATAAAAAATAATGAAAGATTGTGTTATTCATTTGAAGATATACGAATTAAATCAACAATTAATAATGTATATCGATCGCAGTATTTATTTTAAAAAATCGCAATGCCTAAAATAATTTGTTTCATTTTACATCATTTAATTAATATATTTTCCAATTAAACAAATTTCCAGGGAGATCTTTTTTAATAAAATTAATAGAATTGTCCATCTCGGTTATAAAACGTATCAAACTTTAATTTTTTGAGCTTAGTAGGACTAGCTATACGCCGTCAATAAAGACGTACTTATAAATACGCATATTTCGGCCGTGAGTTAAGGCTGTGAGAACAACGCCGCTAACGTCTTGGTAGCGTTAGTGATGGACATTGTTACACAGAAAATTATGTTTTTTTATAGATTTTTATACATCACCATTATTTCGATATCGCGAGGATGACCTTATCGACTGCACAATCTGCGATGTTATATGGCGATCAACCTTGATTGCTTTTTAGTACAAAACGTTAGCCGGGACGCAAGTGCACTTACCTATTCTAGATCTTCTGATGGTGCGGGGCGGCGGGGTGAGCACGACCCCGGGGCCGGGTGGCGCGGGCGGGGGTGGCGGGGGGGGCAGGCCCCGCGCGGGGTCCCCCCTGAGGGGCGAGAGGCTGAGCAGGCGGGGGGACTCTCCGCTCCTCTTGAACCAGCGCATTGCCGACTCCGTGTTATGGTCGGAGGGGGGACATCACACTTAGCTGAAACAAAAAAATAAATAAAACAGCTGTACGCAAACACGCCATTACTCGAGTGCCAATTATTTTACCACCTCTGGAGCCTGAAATTTAGGTGGATTTTTCGTGTTTTTTTTTTTACAAGAAATGATTTTTTTATTGGACTTAATAAATCGGTCACGGCGGAGGAGCTCCACGCGAATGGACATGGCGCGGTTTTTTCCTTTCTTTTAATTTTCAAATAAAATAATATTTAAATATACACCTTAATAAGTGTCGTTGAATAGTAAAAATAATTAAAATTCACCCAATTTCTACCTAAAAATTCAGTTTGCAGTTTATTTATCTATTTATCATCAGCGCCCTTGTGGGCTTTTAAAAATAATGAAAGTAGAATAATTTTATATTTACAGTATTTTTTTAAAAGAACGACAAAAAGCAAAATCATGTTTAAAAATCTATTATAAATAATATATACTATGTACATTTTTAAAATATACAATACTTAGTAAAAAATTTAATATCTAAGCGATTATATCTAAAAATATATTTAAAAAAATAAATGATCATTAAAATCCCTTCTTTTTTAATAGATAACTAAAAGAAATTAATATACAATTTTCTACAAGCTTCTTATCATTTTATTTGAATTGTATTGAAGCGAATGAATTTTTCATAATCGATATAAATTACTGTATTGACAGTTCAACTTTTTGCAAAAAATAATGAAGAAATATTGAAAAAAATGCAAACTTCGATATTGCATAACTCCATAACTAATGATATTAGGTCACGGTTGCTTGAACATTTTCGACTCAAGGCAGTAATTCACTTGTAAATATTTTACTACTAGCTATGAGATGCTCTGTTTACAATACTATATATTATCTAGCACATTAATTTAAGCAGTACCTAAACAAGTGTAAATTGTGGATTCACTTCTTTAGACAAAAATTCTCCAATAAATATAGCGTTAACTTTGTGGTTGGACATAATTATTAATTTAATTTATTTATTTATTTATTAATCAACGGCCCAAGTGGGCTTTTACAGTACAAGAAAATTAAAAAGATTTTTATACACCTAACATAAAACGCATTTTACAGTAAATAATTAAAAAATAATAATATAAATAAAACATATTTAAAATAAATGAACGATATGAAATGTAACAAAATAAATGTAACAATGTAAAACAATATAAAATAAACAGTATAAAATAAATTAACAATAGAAATGAACAATATATATAAACGATGATTACTACCTACACAAGCAAACAGTAATAATTAGAAACCTTTAACAAATTAGTAATAGAGTAAAGTAAAAAAAGTTAAACCAATATACCAGATTAATAAGATAAGAAGATAAAATAAACCAAAAATAAATATAAAAATCAAAACATATTTAAAAGGGAAATTTGAATTAATAAAAACTTTGTATAAACCACTTGAAGTAACGCTTATGCATCCGTCCTGACGAAGATACAGTGGTATCAAAACCAAACAAAAAAAACGTAAAGTTACTCCACGTGGTTTATACAAAGTTTTTAATTAATTAAAATTAAACGTTATGAATTAATTAATCAGAGAAAGTCGCGCACTTTTCTGTGCCGCACCCACCCTCTTCCCCTGTCTAATTTTATTCGATTGTGAACAATAACGGACCGATAACATTCAGATCACGTATTCAATTCGGCAAACACGAGAGAGCACATTTAGGGTTCAATTTTTTCTTTTTCAGTTAATGTTTACCTATCCGTACTGAAATTCAAAAGGGATTTTTTTTATGAAACACACCGAATTCTTCATTTACACGCTTGATTAGTTTCCGAAAACACAAAGAAGTGTAAAAATTATTCAAAAAACAAAATCATACATATCAAAAATATAAGTATTGTTCAGGCTGTACATATTATATAAACCAAACAATAAATCATACTTTTGAGAATTATTATTATAAGACTTATTAATTAACTAGCCAAATATCTTACCAACACGCCGATTCTCTGAAAGCGTAGGAACGGCACACACTGGCGCGCTACTCTTGCATCATCCACTTACATATATCTTCTCATGCTCTTCGATTTCTTCATTCTTTCTTTCTTCTTTCAAAAGAAGAAAGAAAGAATGAAGACATACATGACTGTAAAAAGTTATCGCTACTAACTTTTTACAAGTAACTTTTTACAGTAACTTATATAACTAACTTTTTACAGTCATGCCAGGTCTTTCGAGGAAGCCCTCTGTTTATGTTGACTACAACATTCGACTGAAATTTTATCGATTTTACTGCACTACATTTGCTCCTATTTTTTTAATCTCCACTCTATGGTTTACGGATTTTGCATACACGAGCCTAAGTGGCCAAGTCGCATTTCCACTGCATTCGGACGACTTTTGTTTTTTCTTTGCTCCAATTCCAGATCTTTTTTCCATTCATTGGTGCTGGCCTCGGAACTCCATTTTACACCGCTTATCTTGCTTCGTGCAACGGATATCTGTTTGCAAATTCAAACGGAAATTTTGGAAACAAGCCCCCTCATCTTTGATATGTGAGGTACGTTATTGTGGAAAGCTGCCGAGGAAACGATCTTTTCGGCTTTAAGGGATAAAAAGCGGATAGGCATACAGAGAGTGACTTGTCCGCTTCGAAGTTGGTGATGCCAGCTTACGCGACTCGCCTGGAAAGGGTCGGACTTCGGATTTTGTTGGCCAGTCCCTTCTAGCGGCTGTAGAAGAGGAGGACACGGAATCGACCGTCTTCCGAGCAAATGAGAAGCTGTAATTTATTGACGTTAATGTTGAACACACCCCCGAACGATAACTGTACGTAAAATGTTTTAAGTGTTTTTTTCATTTTTGATTATATTACAATATAATGTTTAAAATAAAGTAACCCATAAAAACCAAGTTTTTATTATACTCCCTTTCTCATTTACTAGTGGAAACTGGTTTGGCGCTTAACCTACGCGTTGGGCTTCGGTCGGGCGACGCTACGAAAGGGAGTAATAAAAAATTCCAAAAATCTAAAATTATACTATAATCAGGTTCCCTGTCTACCAGACGCGTCGAAATATCTTCACACAACTTACTCAGTTGTATGAAAAAACCATTAAAAATTTGAAAAATTATAAATTATACTATAATTATTAAATTTTTTTAAAGAAAATTTGATAGACCTTTTTGATCGTCGCCACAAGTCTGTTTGCAAACTTTCAGCGCGATTGGATCGCGGGAAAAGGGTTAAAAATCGATCCAAAGTTTTTGCGTCAAAGAAACAGACAGACGCCACGAGTTAATATAAAGGGAGTAAAAACAGCGAATTGTTATGTATTATCAACCTTATAGTTTTTATAGAATAGACCTCACTAAATAAGACAAGTTGTAGATGTCTCACAGAGACAAAGATATCTATACGGGTAAGTATGCATGGAACACTTTTTTTGGCATCTACAGGGCTTATTACGTGCCATAAGGCTGGCGTAAGGGATCACTTTGCACAACGTTCACCAATTCCTTCATGATCGACCACACATTTATTAAATTTTTGAAAGTTGAATATATGTTATTTAAGTAACTCACTTATTTTATTTAATACACCTATCCTATTGCCACCTATGAGTCAAATAGTAAAAAATTTAAGTTAAGGGCAATTGTTGCGCGGTTATTACTGAAATTATGCAGAACATTATTTCTGATAATTACCTAAGACAGCATAAATTGTTTTACATTCTGTAATGTCAGCATTGATTGTTTTACATTCTGTATCATAAATAAAAATGATAATTTGATGCAAATATGCATCAACCTAATATTTTAAACTATCGTGAAAAAAAAATCCGTACGTTAACAATGTGTCAAAAAACCTTTTAAATATCTGTCTTAATCATCATTAAATCATGAATAAAACGCCGGCCTCCGCAACCTTGTGGTAATGTCAGTTTTTTGAGTATTTGGGTCGCCGAGCCAGCGTAGCGTACAGTTAGTAGTATAATATTACAATAATAACTCCTTGCGCAACACCTTTCTGCGGACTACCAGGCGGTCCAAATATCTTAACATATATATGTTTTCAATGTTACCTACTGCACTATCTGTTATATCATAATCGTTAACGGATGAAAGAATAATTATCATGTTTCAATGTTACAGTTATTTACAAAGGTGATTGCAGTCGGAGTCTTATGATTTACGATATGCGAAGGCTGTATGCTAAGTACAAAAAACGCAAAATCTGTGTACCATTATTTAACGCCATCTTTCGAACGACGCCTGTCAAAATTTCAAGATAGATTTATCAAATGGTTTTGTTTTGATAGCTGTTAAAAGTGCGCAAGTGTATAATTGTTTGCATCCAAGGAAAAAGAGGCAGTGATTTAATACCTTTTTTGAGTGGGAAGACGTAGCAGTAAAGCTACGAATTACGTAAGTAATGCGTTTCGTAAACTTTTTCGTAACGTAATTATGGAGTTAAATTTCTAAATTAGGTACTCATTTTCCAGTTCGAATTACGAGAAATTCTACGTGTAGTTCATACTCTTTCAAGACGAGACATACATACCTAATGTCATCGTCACTATCTATGTGTATGTGTACATTTCTTTATATTTATCAGGCCTCGAGCCCGGCCAGATTGTGATGATATAAAAAAGAATGTAAATCTCCTGAAGATGTTATTTTAATATTACTTTTATCAAAGATATACGAACTCATACTTCACACACTTATTGAAAATATCGATGGAGTGGAGTAATTTAATCAATATGTTCATTAGTTTTTTCAAAATTTACCCTCACACACAGGGTGTCTCGATGTTGGCAGCAGATAGTTGAGGGGAGTCTTTTTCATTTAATTTTGAAAAGAATATATCCTTTACACTTTGGTCGAAATGTCTTCCGGTAAGGAGGCAAACGACATTATTTTGCAGTTTTTTTAAAAATATTTCTGACTATACATATATCTTCTGTAAACCGTTAGATTATCATGAATGTAACTTATATTAAATATTAAAAATTCATTTGCTTTGATACAAGACAAATAAAATAATCAAACCCGTGCAGAAAATGAATCAAATTTTCAGAAATATTGAAAAAAAGAAAATGTCGTTTTCTATTCAAAATGGAATTAAGAAGACTTCCTTTTTTTTCCAAAGAAAATATTAAATACGACGATGCAAAAATACGACATAGTTCGGCAAAAAGTCTCCACTGACTAGGATATTATTGTCTCGGAAATGAGTAGGTACAGTTAAATTTAAACATATTTCAGAAAGCCTTGAGAAATTTTTAAAGAGAACTGCTGTCGACTTTGAGATGTTGATAGTTTTGTGGTAACATATCTGTTTTGTACCTGTACTGCAAATTTGTTCAAACTGTTTTGCTGTTCAAACGAATTGCTAAATAAACCTACTAATTATGTTAATTTCCGTTGAATTACTCTTTGAACATGTTGAGTTATTTTGTCACTGCTCTTTTCGAGTGGGGCAGTCCTTTTTATCATCTGGTGCAATTAATAAATAACGTAAATACAGAATATTGTTAACCTATTTGTGTAGGGAAACGGGTCACGTAGAGGGGAGGGTTTTTTGGTCATTAACGGATTCAAGCCTAATATCGAAGACATGTTATGGAATATTTTTATAAGTATTTTCAATGCGTTATGAGGTACCGAGCGCAGTAGTTTTAATTTATGACTGTCGAAAGAGTAATTGCTATAAATTATATGGTTGGTGAATTCCGATAAGTTGTTATACTAGCACTTAGATTTTATGCGGTTTGTCCTATGAATTTACCGTCACAATCTCCACAAGATTTTTGTATAATTCACTGTTTTCGAATAAATTAATTTAGGTTTTTGAGTTAAAGGAGAGTTTTTCCGGTGTTGTTATTGGTATAAAACGCCACGCTAAAAAGCTACTAATTATAATTTTTTTTATTTATATTTGTTTGTAAATAGGTATATGGTATTCACTATATTTCCGTAATTTTATTTTTCCATTATAATATTAGTATATTTTTTAATCGCACTTTGTGACATATAAAAATAAAATTAGAATAAAAAAAATAATATTGAATTGTTATTGATTTTTTTATGAAATTCGGCGTACGACTAAAGTGTCGGAAAGTAACCCCATTGTAAGTCGAAGAATGTTCATATAATTTTTCACTCAGAAATCTAATCTACAAGAATCACCTTTAAATTAAACCCCTACTCAGAAGCTCAGTACGTGATCTGTGTTCCAAAGTTTCCTCGAGAAGAAAATGAATCAATCGCTCTCAGAGCAAGGAGATTGAATCGACGGTAACAAATGCCAACAGACCCCAAGGAATGCGCGAGCAAGGTCGACCAACAAACCTTCGATACCGAAGTAAATCAAGCATGAAATTGTATAAAAATATTGATGATCGATAACCTGTATAACTTGTACTCCGATAAGATTGATTATTATTCGGCAGACAAGTCTGCTGTATATGTACACAAGACTTGTTTGTATATATATGTGTGTATATGTATGTATGTATATACCTAAGGTAAGGCAAAGTGCGATATTACCATTTAATTTTGACGTCTTTTGTTCTGTGATTTAGTTTTAAAATCAGGATTCGAAATGGACCGCGGTAAACATCACTCCGATATGTGAAATTCTCGCAAATATACATCTGTATATATAGTTGTCTCAACTGTATTTTTATGGGAAAGTAGGTATATTAGTCTTTTGGGTGAACATAGGGCTTACGACATATCGTACGTAAAATCTATATAGATGTCTCATTAGCGACATTTGTGGTCATTCAAGGGGAATGAAAAAGCTTTGGTGGTGGCCGCGTGGAGGATCGTTAGAACTCACATGTGAAATGTGACGTATAATTTAAATATATATATACAACTTCCAAAAATTAGTAGACACGATATTCTATCATGGGTGGAAATGGCTAACGTTGCATTGCGATAGGTCGTAAGCCCTGTGTACACCCAAAAGACTCTATACCTACTTTCCCATAAAAGTACAGTTTCGTCTCTATGAGACATCTATGTATACATTGATTGATTAATGATATCTCTGTGACAAAAATTCAGTTCTGTTCTGAAAAATTTGGACATACTCAAAATATTATGAATATATATCTGGCTTGTGGGATTCTAGCAAATGTAGCTCAGACTCTTTTTAATTTCAATAACAGATTCTAATCTAAATTTTAATGGTTCTAGAAATGGATTAAAGTAGAAAACTGGAAAGTTATTCTGGTTGTGATTCTCAGAAATACAGCTCTAATTCGTGGTATTCTCGCAATTACAGCTTCAGCACCTTTTAATATAACTAAATAATTTTAATTTACATACACAATTATTTTTAGTTACAATCGAGTCATAAATCAATTCCCTAGATTTTATATACAAACAATATAATATTCTAACGCAAGAACATATTTAAAAGTAAAGGTATTTTTTTTATAAAAAATAAAAATAGCTTTAAATAAAAATAGTTGTAAAATGTAATTGTTGACCATTCCGGTACGTTAAATTTTCCAATTGGAGCCTAGTATAAGTTAGATTATGCGGTAGAAACCGAGGCATGTTTATGGTTACGAAAACAAGTACGAACTTTAATTAAAACTTTCTTCTGTTAATGTTGCAAAAGCGAGGCAAAACTTAAATAACTTTAAACACACACAATGGTAATAAAATGAAACTGTGGAAAAAATCGAGTAGCTTGTTGGTATGGTGGCTATGACTCTCGCCTAGTGATCCAACGGTCGGTGGATCGAGCCCTATTCCGAGACACCAGCAAGTTAGTCACATTTTTATAGTACATATAAAAATAGGGCTAAATTGTTATATATGTAATATTGTTGTTAATATTTGTTAAATTAGGAATTCCAAGTCGAATGCTAAATATCGATATTTTTAATTAATTATCTAAAGTGTGCAATTAATTTGTAAACTATGCCTGCCCCAACACTGAATCTTCTAATGAGACAGGCTTAGTCCAACCCTAATTGCGTTTTATGTCTGAAAAATAAAAAATAAATTAATAAATAAATTCAAGAACTCGGTTTTTGGAAGTCTTTTATCAACACACAACTCTCGCCTCATTCATATTCATACTTCGTTTCATTCACCAATTGTGGGGGTTTCTAAGAGGAGCTATCCTATCTGTTTAGACTTCTACGGCATCCCCTACGTTTTCTAATCTGAGTAGAAGACGCACGAAAAGAATGTTTCCAAAAATTCCACGTATTTTAAACAACACCGAATGATGATGAAAAGAATATATTATTTTCTTGTAAGCCAAAGGCTTCTTACGTCACCGCCGTACAGACACGATGTACCTCCCAGTACAGTGACTGCCCAATAAACCAGCCGAGACAATGAAATGGTATTCATTCCGTCTACGCAAGAGCAATGCGCAAAGGCTGTCCCGCATTCCGTTTCACTTTTCAATAGTGCGTAAGTAAAGCCTCATCTATAACGTGAAATTAATAATTAAAAATATTTTAAAGAAACACGCCCAAAAATTTGGGCAAAAAAAGCAACATGTTTAAAAATAGTATATAAGATAAAATTATCTTTATGAAACTGTTATAAAATGTAATCCTACGTAAAATTATTATATTTCAGTCGGTAAGCATAAATAGTTTGCATTTATTAGACCAATTAAATTTCAGCATTAAAGGAATTGAATTTTGTTTGCACCTCATCTTATTTTTGTTTTCTGTTAAAGTCATTTTTATGCTTTTCTCTTTTTTTATTTCTTTTTTATTTTGACACAAAAACATAACATGTGTCACTGAAAAAATAAATTAGAAATAAGATTTAATATGTATTTTAATAAGATTTAATATAGATTTTAATACAACTATTAATTAGCCTAATATCTAACCATTAGCAAACACCAGTTATGGCTATCCTTTTGAGCACGGCCAGTCAAAAATGTGACATGTCATACATGCTCATGGGTACAGAGTTGGCGCGTGTTTATTCTTGTGTACGGCCGTTTGTGCATTTGCTCGGTTATTTCCTACAGTTTGTTAAAATTGACCCTTGTGTAGGAGGCATCAGCCACAATCGCGTTTCTCTGGTAGCTCGAATATTGGTGAAGGCTGGCGTGTTACCTTTGGCACGCGTGTCATAGGTTCGCTATCACTGGCATAGACAATGAGTTATTATATTTCAATACTAAAGGAAGGTAATTTTACATCTTTGTGTTTCTAGCTAATCCTTTTAAAAACGGTGTGTATTTAATTGATTATTATCAACGCCCTAGTGGGCTTCAACAAATGCATACACATAAGTACGTACATTGTGTACGTACCTAGCAACACATATATTTTTTTAAATTAAATGATAGTGAAAAAAAAATTAAATCTTTCTTTGAATAAAATAAAACCACTTTTAAAATATATATATTTATATATAAATAATCACATATAAAACACATCTTTTTTTTTAAAAATGAAATGATTGTAAGTAAAAAAAAAAACACATTTAAAAATAAACGATAGGAAGTATTGGGTACAATGATAACCGAGACTTTTCATAATTTTCCTGATTATTTTAATGTCCTAGTTGCCTGTGTTAAATTGAACTGCGGACACTAATCGGTGCACAGGTATCAACTGATTTCTAGTGTACTTTTTGCAAAAAGTATATATCAACCGCGTTCGTCCATTTGGCTTTGAATAAATATCGGAATATATTTGAAATCTTCATCTTCCTCTCTGTTTTACTCTAAATGACAATAGTCATAATCATCTTGCCCATTATTGTGCAGACTAGAAGCGAACCCTGCATAGTAATCCTTACTAGGTCGGTACACCGCCTTGCCTACCTTTCACATGAGTGTCTTCATGCCAAGTGACACCAAAAATATCATAAGATTCAAAGCCTTATAATATATAATATCTATACATATAAAACTCAATGTCTGTCTGTCTGTCTGTTCTCTATACAAATCTACACCGTTTGTCCGATTCGATTACTTACTTGTACTTGTGCTTCAGGACATTTCGCCCTCCAGTTCTATTCCTTCCCCTCCTCTGATATATTTTCAATGAAAATCTGTACCGTTCGACCGATCGGACTCAAAATATTAAAAAAAAAATTAAAACTTATTCTTTTGGACTCGGCGGGTAACAAAGTTGAAATTTCCTCCCTATTCTTTTATTCCTTACCCTCTCCCTGATATATTTTCGATGCAAATCTGTACCGTTCAACAGATTGGACTGAAAATTTGGAAACTTATTTTAGGACCCGGCGGGTAACATAGGTGACATTTCCTCCCTATTCTTTTACCCCTCCCCCCTTGTTTAAAAAAAAAGTATTTTCAAATAAATCCTTAAGTCGTGCAACGCTGGATACGAACAACAAGTAGTTAATAAAAATGAACTTTGTTTTCACCACTTCTGTATTGAAAAATATTAACTTGTTTCAGAGCCCATGGCCCCTTCATCAGGATACAATTGTATACCAACAAATTAAAAATCAAAAAATGTAAAATCAAAGTACAGACAATCAAAATATAAAAACAATTTAAAAAAATAACTAATAGTAAAAAGCGCCTGATTATTTGTAATATTCAATTTACCATTAACACTTTTTCTTATATGCAAAATTTCTAATTTATCAAACTGCAATTCTGTATAATTTGTATGTAAAATTTATAAACCCTTATTAATATCAAAATAATTTTCCATAACCAAAAGATGGTAAGAAAATTCGGAATTATCATTGCTACTTAAAAACCTCAAGTGTTCCTTATCTCTAACTTCAAAATTTCAACACGTTTTTCTATATAAAAATAATCAAAAATATAATAGTTTATTTTTATTACCAGATCTAATTAAGAATATGCATATCGTGCTATTCCTTTATATTGATTACACAAATATAATTGTGAAATTGAAAAACAACAACAAACTATTTTACAAATATTTTTATAAGGCGGTCTGGTGGAAATAAATGGAAATAATGCTATTCTGGTTGCCTAAAATTTACTTTTAAAGTAACTGTAATATAGCGAAGTCTACCGATGATACGATACCTTTCAACATATACAATAAAATGGAATTCAAAGAGTCATAAAAGCGAAGACCAAACATTTGACCGGAAGTCTCATGGATTCTTTTCAGCAGAAATTCTTTCCAGCAGATAACTATGAAGATACTCTTAGGCTGGAGTTACAAGAAGTCATCGGGTAAGCTCAGGTTATCTGATTCTCTACCTTCTATTGGGTGAGCTTGCTTAATGTGGATAATATAAGTTATTCAATTAATAAATGAGACTTACAGATAAGGTCGAAATATTTGCGGATGTGGTGTATTGGTAACACACCTTTCTGGAAAGAGAGAAGATCTGGGTTCGAGTCCCGGTAGCAGCCAAAATATTTTTTCGTTGATTTAATTTTTCTACATTTTTTTCTAATTAATTCATAAATATAGTTTTATGGTACATTTCAATTTTACGGCCATAATTTTCTTCATTGGACAATGTTGTTGGTTCCACAACAATTCGAAATTTTTAAAAATTGGTGATCGTAATATAACTGAAGTAGTATTTACATTACAGTGTTTACGCGAGGTGCTACAATCTTGCTGACTCTACCATCGCATGACAGTATAATAATATAATTTAAATAATAACTATATTTTTTCAGAATGGACATAAAGGCAATTTTTTAAATGCATTGGAAATCAGTTGAACCGTAATAAAACGACTAATTTATCATGGTTGTAAGAACATCGATTCATTCTAATTGATTATTGTTAATTACTTACGATAATTGTTTTAAAAAAAGTGGCGCACACTATCGTGTATCAAACACGGCATGGCGGGATATATATAGCGTCTAGTTCGTTTGGGATAGATTTTACAAAAATATGTCCTGCTTAAACTGTAACTTGCAAACTTTTGAATCGTATACGTGTGAATTTGACATATTAATGTACATAATAAACACAAAATATATCAAATAATTCAGTAATTTTTTTTTTTTTGCGCAAACTATTCTTCAGCGTTTTTGTAAAAACTTCAGGTGAGTTTTACATTTGTCTTCCACACAGTTTACATTTTTTAAATTAATATTTCGAATCTATCTCCTGTTATATGTATTGCGAAAGAAACTTATATCAAATTTTACAATTACATTCGCTTTGGTACAAGTCAAATAAAATAAATAAAACCTCGTAAATTTCTGCACGTTTCAAATTTCCGTGTGGTTTTAATAATTTTATTTGACTTGTATCAAAGCGATTGAATCTTTAATATTCGATATTAATTACTTTCATGATAGTCTAATGTTGTGCAGAAGATACGTCAAGAAATATTTTTAAAAAATGCAAAGTTTGATTGACATTCACCCAAAGTGTAAAGAATATTTTCTATTCAAAATTAAATTTAGAAGACTCTCCCGAAGATATTTTTGTTACTAGCTACAATACAATACATAATGAATGTGGATGAGGCGAGAGTTGTGTCAGGACAGAAGAGTGTGGCGCTCTATCATCTCTACTTACCCCCATGAGGAAACGGCGTGATAGTAAGTAAGTAAATACAATACACAATGAATATATTGTACGGAAAGCACGCCTCTGTTTACTTTATATATGTAACGAAACATTGCTACAAAGTGAATTTCAATTAAAATCGACCTAATGGCGACGAGCTTGAAAATTTAGTTCAATATCGCGCTACGCTTCACGCCGATACAACTTGGCTTCCAAACCCTGAGCGTGCGCTTGCGAAACGTCGTGGAATTCAGGCCTTAGAATAAAATTGCGAAGCAACGCTCGCAAATCTACCATTCTTTATTGCCGCAGTATGCGGATACTGTGATCCCAGTGGACTGTGATGGAGCTGATCTATCTTTTTTGGTATTTGACCTGGAGTGAACAATTATGCCCACTTTAAATTAATAAATTCGATAAATCGATATCTGTTCAGTCAAATTCTTCGATATCACGAATTTTTTGCGGCAAATTTTCAGAAAACTTTTTCAATCGCCTTGTCTTTGCACTTCGTATGCGTAGTCCACTACTTGTGAGCATCATTTAACATTGTTTTAGCCCCGATTGGACTTACGGTTAACAAACGCAGCGTCTCTAAATTGACTGAGCGCGTCATTTCGTTACTTACGTAACCCTCTAGATTCTAGATACAATCATAAGAATATGCATATGTCTTCAATAACATTGACAACAATAATTTCCACGTGTGTCGCATAGTTTCTGAAATATTGGTATTTAAATTTGACCTATTTTCGTGACTGCGAGATATTTGTACATGGACCTTTAAAAATTGACCAATTTTTGTGAGGATCTAAAAAATGTTTAACCATGCAGTCTATGTTCCACCATCATATCTCTGCACAAGAGAGTGTGGGCATTATCCTTAGCTCTACCTAACCGAGTTTCTCCAGGGTATGTTTGGCTACAATAGTTATAGACTTGAGGGAATGTGTATTTGACTACATACACATTTCTATCGATTGTTGCGCGGTATGACCAATAATCCTGAAATTATGCGGAGATTCGGTTTGTATGTTCCTGGTAATTATCGCGACAATACAGATTGTTCACATTTTAATATATTGCATTAACTTGCCGATGGTTATGTCTGTTGTAAGAGCTACCGCTGTGCTGAACAATATAACTTTGGAAATTGGTCTGTTTCATATCTCTGAAGAGATTTTCCGAAGTAAGATTCTCCTACATCTTTGGGAAGAATTCTTAAACATATGTATTAATTAAATGTAAGTGTGTTATGTATTTTTATTTTATGTGTGTCAACAGTGCATAGAACCATTGAAAAAATTAGTAAAAAAAATTAAAGGACATCCTACACAAGCGAATAATCAAAATACTGATCACAAATTAAAATAGACGTTTTAAAAAACTCAGTAAAAAAATTAAAAAACAATTACGTAAATAAAAAAACATATACATAAAGTATAAAACACTAAATTATGTAAAAAATTAAAGAGTTAACAAACCTATGAGTAAAACAGCGAAATATTAACTGATTTTAATACAGAAAATATCGCTGTCTCAGAATCGACAGTATGTTTTTCTTTAACGTTGTCAAGCTGTCACGTAATACGTCTCTTTGTACTCATTGCCCAGTCTATGTACTATAGGCAATGAATGTATATGGTAGTTTTTTCACGTATTATCCTTTGAACGCGTTGACAATTGAATTATGTTATTCTTTAAAGAAATTGAATTGAAATTGATTTGAAAATTGAATATCTAGTACGGATTTTAAAGACGTAATCGGGTAAAAATTTCACCAAGACTAAAAGTTTCAGATGTTCACTGTGATGACGGAAAGCTCATGTTACCTGTTGGATGTTCGATGCGCGTTCCACAAATACTAAACATTTTCCCCCTTGGCGCGCCGCAAGGCCGCGAACCTAGGACCTTGCGTTGCCAATAACAGGTTCCCAACAGTTAGCGTGCCTCTGGGCTGAGGTTTAAAGAGCACGACAAATAATAATGTATGACACGCCTGATGCAGCATTCCGCGATATTAATAGGCAACAGCGAATCAAACGGGTTATTCCTTGTGATTTGTGATTAGCACCTCTTTGTGATTGTAAGGCACTCGCACTCGTGCCGCGCAAATAAATAAGGCAATTTTATTCACCTGTAATGCGAACATATTTTTGAACATAAAATAACAATAATTTAGCTGTTATAAAGATAAATCTTTTATGAATAATTGCAGTTACCCGCAATAAAGAAAAATACATAATTGCAACAACGGTGTATTTATATTACTTTCGCAATAAATTATATAACACAAGTATCCTACGCGGTGACTCATAGATAATAAAAAAATCGGGGGAGTCTTATGTATTTAATTTTGAATAGAAAATATTCTTTGCTCTTTTGATGAAATGTCAACAGTCGAGGACATAAAGTTTTTCATAAAAAAAAAAAAGGATTTTTTTTGTGGTTATTATGTCATTAGATGTCCGTGGAGTTTTGTCACGTTGGCCTTTTTATTGGATCTTTTGTCGTTGGACCAAATGTCATGGACCATTTTTCATGAACACGAGCCATACCATGCTTGTCGAAACGTTTCTTATTATATTTATTAATATACATCTCGAGTAATACTGGATTTTATTAAACATCTATTAAATATTGTCATAAAAAAGAAGCTCACTTGTTAGAATTCCATTTCCCATTTGTGACTCACCACTTTGCTAGAAACTATAATAATGACGGGATACCGCTGTGCGAGGTAACTCCGAGAAAGATAAATAAAATTATTATCCTTGGTGCTTATCTCTCGCGTAATAATTATTGCGAAAGCCCCAGACTATAAAATATAAACTACACCACCTGATGTCTGCCACATCATTATAATTACAGTTGTTTACGAGAAACATCTTCAAGCAACAAGATAATTACAAATAACAACTCAACACAGCGCAAATCAAACATACTCACAAGACTGACTCCTCAGTTTGTTCACCAGTTCAGAAGAACAGCGTGTGATGAATTTAACCTGCCAACCTATTACAAGAAATAAGAAATAAAATAATAATTATATCGAATATCTCCAAAAGAACTATTTAAGATTAATTTATTACTTGTGTTGTGAGAGTCACGACTGCGCCACTGACGACAGGACGTCGATTCAAAAAAATAATAATATTATTCGTATTGGAGAAAAGTTTCACTACACCCATGTAGACGCGTAAATAGATGTTGGCTCGTGATAGGCCTGATTTGTCACATGATAGAAATTAACCAATGAGATCTTTGGTGGAAGGGGAAGCTTCTAGAAGGAATTTCCGATGGAAAAAAGTTTATAAGTAGGTGTTGGAGCGTTAACTCGAGAGTTTTTTGAAGGGATTTCAACCGTTAGGCCACGCTCGTTTTGTTTGTTTCGCGCGTTTTTTCGGTATCTGAGATATAATTTCCAAAGCAATTGGTTTCGGTATTTAACAATCAGTTACGAAAGCATCCAAATTCTTCGCTGTTATAGTGTCAAAATGTCAGTATTAAAATATAGGATTATTACAAATGCCTGCGTTTTGACGCATTTTCGAAAGACAAACAAAATTTTATCTGTTATGACGCCATCATACAAGCGTCAATATAGAGCGAAATAATTAACGTCTGGTTTATAGTCGAAATTTAGGGATGCGTTACTTTGTCTTGTGCTTCGATTGTTTTAAAATCTTTTTTGAATTTAAATCGGGATCTCATTATTGGAATAAAAACAGTTAGGATTCTTTTAATTGTATTTATAACCATCGAGAGAATGAAGAAGAGATATGTGCCAAATGGGAAGTTGGAGGAACAAGATTCACACTTATGCAGAGTCTGGAGGAAGGGCCTTCTGAGCTACGGATTCAAGCCACTACAAGATTTCAGGATGAGTACCTTTTTAGTCTATATAATAGTATTGTTAAAATGTTTCTAATTGTTCTAAAATTTTTCTAAAGCAAATTTATCTACAGTTAATATCGAAGTAGGCAGTATATTCTTAGGAAAGATACATATTTAATTTCATTAAGCATAATTCAAATCATTTGAAAGAGGATTTAAAATGTAGTCGAATTTGGTTGTTTTGAGATTGCGTCGTTCGACCCCTGGGAGACGTTCAATCATGAGGACAAAAATCCATAATTACGTGCATATTCCCTATATATAAAGAACTAGTTCTAACTAGGGAATTTCAAGAAGTACAGATGGGTCATTCCTCAATGGGGCGAAATTACACCTGTACTTGATTGAAGGAAGAAACTTCTGGGTGAGAGCGCTGTAGTTGCGAAATAGTTAATTCCGACTTGTATGAATATGAGAAGAGACAGTGTTTGACTGAAAGCGGTAACCAATTCATTTTTAGATTCATTATAAATAATGCATTTCGGATTGAAATAACAAGACTCGTCTTGCGATGGCATCGTTCAGTTTTGGTGGTAGCAAGCATGGAGTATAAAGACCATGATATACGTCCGACACTGGGTTTATAAGTAAGGCTTTATATACCTGAAAAGGAGACTGCCCGAAATAACTCATTAGGTATGACGTTTGGTCCGAAGTCTGTGTTGTTGACCCCCGGAATTAGTTCGGCGTGATTTCTGATGGATCAGTTATAC
>JADDOH010024096.1:0-101385 GCA_016648135.1 Agrypnia vestita | reverse complement strand
GCTGTTATAGTGTCAAAATGTCAGTATTAAAATATAGGATTATTACAAATGCCTGCGTTTTGACGCATTTTCGAAAGACAAACAAAATTTTATCTGTTATGACGCCATCATACAAGCGTCAATATAGAGCGAAATAATTAACATCTGGTTTATAGTCGAAATTTAGGGATGCGTTACTTTGTCTTGTGCTTCGATTGTTTTAAAATCATTTTTGAATTTAAATCGGGATCTCATTATTGGAATAAAAACAGTTAGGATTCTTTTAAATGTATTTATAACCATCGAGAGAATGAAGAAGAGATATGTGCCAAATGGGAAGCTGGAGGAACAAGATTCACACTTATGCAGAGTCTGGAGGAAGGGCCTTCTGAGCTACGGATTCAAGCCACTACAAGATTTCAGGATGAGTAACTTTTTAGTCTATATAATAGTATTGTTAAACTGTTTCTAATTGTTCTAAAATTTTTCTAAAGCAAATTTATCTACAGTTAATATCGAAGTAGGCAGTATATTCTTAGGAAAGATACATATTTAATTTCATTAAGCATAATTCAAATCATTTGAAAGAGGATTTTAAATGTAGTCGAATTTGGTTGTTTTGAGATTGCGTCGTTCGACCCCTGGGAGACGTTCAATCATGAGGACAAAAATCCATAATTACGTGCATATTCTCTATATATAAAGAACTGGTTCTAACTAGAGAATTTCAAAAAGTACAGATGGGTCATTCCTCAATGGGGCGAAATTACACCTGTACTTGATTGAAGTAAGTAACTTCTAGGTGAGAGCGCTGTAGTTGCGAAATAGTTAATTCCGACTTGTATGAATATGAGAAGAGACAGTGTTTGACTGAAAGCGGTAACCAATTCATTTTTAGATTCATTATAAATAATGCAGTTAGGATTGAAATAACAAGACTCGTCTTGCGATGGCATCGTTCAGTTTTGGTGGTAGCAAGCATGGAGTATAAAGACCATGATATACGTCCGACAATGGGTTTATAAGTAAGGCTTTATATACCTAAAAAGGAGACTGCCCGAAATAACTCATTAGGTATGACGTTTGGTCCGAAGTCTGTGTTGTTGACCCCCGGAATTAGTTCGGCGTGATTTCTGATGGATCAGTTATACTAGAACAACCAAGAGTTATCCAATATATTTTAGATTCATTATAAATAATACAGTTAGGATTGAAATAATATGACTATGGAGTGGAAAAAGACAAGAACCAATCTATTTTAATCCCATTATACGTAATTCAAATCATTTGAACGCAAGAGAGGGAGCGAATGAAGTGGGTTGATTGTTTTGGGTTTGCCCCGCTTTTTGCCAAGGAGACGTTCAATCATGAGGACAAAAATCCATAATTACGTGCATATTCCCTATATATAAAGAACTAGTTCTAACTAGGGAATTTCAAGAAGTACAGATGGGTCATTCCTCAATGGGGCGAAATTACACCTGTACTTGATTGAAGGAAGAAACTTCTGGGTGAGAGCGCTGTGATTTCGAAATATTTGATTCTGACTTATATGAACGGGAGGGAGAGAAAGTGAATCGGGTTATTAATTATGCGCAACCGATTCAGGATACACCCCTGAATATTGCGATTTCGTTCGGACGTTAAAAAAATGTTTCAACGATATTTGAAATAAAGTATTCCCGTTATCTACACGAATTATTTTGCTCAGATAACTCGTTTAATTATTGTATAAATATAGTCACATGGTCATAGGAAGTTGGTGAGGTAGATTTATTCACTACGCTTTGGATATCTATGAATGTATTGACACATGGTTAATATATTCTGTTCACGTAGAATGTTCCATTGGTTAAACATACTTGTCTTCATTCTACGAGGAGGAATTCACATTTTCATTTACCAAGAAATTATCTTTATACTCCACAGAGGATAAATTGCAATAATCAGCTTTAAACTAATAACCAACATTCTTCTAGACGCAAGGACCCCTAAAAAGAATTAGATGCCACTATTAATATCTTCCAACTTAATCTTTAGACGCAAGTGATCCCTAAAGTTTTGGTATACCTTGGATTTACATTTTCCTCGGAATGCTGACGATTTGTCGAGGCAATGGAACATACTACGTGGCTATATCAAGATTTAGCTTCGGGTTGTTTATCAAGGTAAAGGAAACGCCAGAGAAAATGTATAGAAGGAAGTTTTTCATGGCATTTTAGGGGCGGGACGATGGGGCCCCTTTACGCGGAAACCGAGGATATGTCATTACCCACGGACATCGATCCTCCTTTCCATAGATTCATTTTTAAAAACTTGTTAAATAAATTCCTAACGAGAAAAGTGAAGTTCTGTTAGCGACAGACACCACATACTCGGAAGTAGACCTATTTTCAAATTATTAGACTCTCGGTTTGCAGATAAATACAGTTTCTACCAAGATAACCAATCCAGAGGCGAATCACTGAAACAATCTGATTATGTGTTTTTCTCCAAACTATAAATTGTATATAGAAGCAGCCAACAAAAGTAAGCAAATTTAAAAACAAAATGATATGTAAATGTGCCTTTTCTTTCAGATATTTTACGGTTCTGTTATGGTTAGTTATTCCAGTAAATGTAAACTCTAAACAATAAATTTTATACGTATTGTAGTCAAGTCCGAATTAAAATTATAAGTATATTATTATCTTTGTATGTGTAAATATAGAATTTCCAAC
This sequence comes from Agrypnia vestita, assembly GCA_016648135.1. NCBI lineage: Eukaryota > Metazoa > Arthropoda > Insecta > Trichoptera > Phryganeidae > Agrypnia > Agrypnia vestita. The sequence goes on along the minus strand of JADDOH010024096.1, from coordinate 98,686 downwards.
ACGTTTTCTGAAATATTAGGGTTGCCACGTGCGTCACAATAGAGGGGGAGTTATAGACTAAAGACGATATCACGAGCCAATAACTTAGACGTTTCTATAGTAATTGAGTGAGAGTATAGTGATTTATTTATTTATAAATTAGGAAAAAAAACGACATCATGAGCCATTTAATAGATAATCTAGTATAGAGAGATATCCTGGTAAACTAGGATAAAAGCCATTAGGTAGTATTTGCATTTAGAATGAAACTTGCGGTAACTTAATAGGATTTTGATATTAATTAAACATCGATAAGAAACATTACGACCGCATCGCGTTCTTACAAAATAATCCTTTCAGTTCATTCAAAACGGATAATTCTAACCTTTTATCTACGTAGAGATACTTATAGGTTATTATCTATTTTATAATGTGTATTTCGGAACAGTACGATCGAGATCAGTAAGAGTATTTTAGGTTGCGTATCTGAATTAGAACTTATATTAGATGGTTTATTGATTTCGGTTAAATTTAAAAAAAATTTTAGTTGGTAGCTTCGGTTCGGTGAGCCAAGGCTCCACCACCTTATACACGGTTAGGTCAGGTTTTTCACAATACGAATTACCCCTGCAGCTGTTAAAATATAATAAGTATAGTATTTGTATTCTATGCCTTTTGTTGCCTTTTGTTGGTCTAACTATTCAGAATAAATGCTTGTATATATGTATGGTTCTAGTTGCGTTTTATGCTTCTTGAGAATGAGCGGTGCTTCCGAATTTCGTCCAGTTTCGTCATAGCAAACTTGGCCATACCAATTCTCCTCGCGATTTCGAATTCTTTAAATGTGTTCAGGCACATAGAAAAAGTCATGAAGAAATTTAGTCTCTGCATTTGGTAAAAGCGATCTAGTTTTAGTATCTTTATCTTGCGTAAGATTATTTCGATACCCAGTAAAAAAAAATTTTTAAAAATTGTGAATTTGCGTGTCTGCATATCTCTGTGATTTCATCATTTAATAGAAAAGATTTTAATCAACTATAATATTTTTTTAATAATTAACACACAGATTACAGTAATAATAATAATAATAATAATTGGATAATGTATATATCACCGTTTTCGAGAGTACCTACTCTCCTCAAGGGCGTTTCACACAAAAAAAATTACAAAACAACTTTCTGGCTGAAAAACTTATTAACTATTACTTATTCACTACAGACATACAAAAAATGGAATTAATATTTAAAAATATAAAAATTGGAGTTCCAGGAAGAATCAGGTATTTTCGCGGAGCGCATACTAGGAATGGAAAACGTTACGTAATGTTGTAACCGTCTGATTCTATCGGTTTTTATATGAATACTGGAAGTGAATAAAGCACTAAATGCCAAAAATATTTTTTTACTATAAGTGTACAGATTAGTACTGTATGCCTTCGTTAATACATTAAACACTGCAACTCATTTCCTATATGTGTTAATTTCCTGGTTATGTGCGAATGCATATCGCATTTTTTTTGTAAATAAGGCACTAAACGACACGAGTATTTTATAATTTTTAGTATTAAAATGACTAAATCATGTGAAGTACCGGCGTATATTAGTGTTGAAAATATTAATAAAAAGGTGTGTAAAATAGCACATAAAGTGCGAAATAGACTATATTCGCTTTTTACCTGTATCTTAATATGAACATTCTGGCACTTAGTGCTTTATTCATTTGCAGTATTTATATGTCTAAAGGTTACATTATACTATATGTCCAGTCCCTTCCACATTATATATTCTTTATAGATGTTGAAGTCAAGATTCACTACACGTTCTTGTCGAACTCATTTAACATTGAAGGGTTACAGGATGAAGCTACAGTACATATACGAGTATGTACTATATTATAAATACCATCCCACTTCCTCATTTCCATTTCCCAGAGACATCCATTTTACATATGTTTTGTAATGAAGCAAGAACTAGTTATTTTAAAATATAAGTACTGTAAATAATGGTAACAATAAAGAAAAATCATTTATGAATGAAATTGTGTCAAACACAAATAATACTATAAAAAAATGGTAAGCAACAAGGTAATTAACCAACGTCCAAATCCGAACAACACATTATGGAAGACTCTAGAACATCCTTCAATTATCTACAATATTCGAGACACACTGGAATAGCCTAGAAGCGACGGAATCCTTCTCCTAAACACTAGAAAGGAATAGAATAATCTAGGAGGTTCGAATTACCAGCGTTTTGCGTGGGACCGACAGCTGCGCTCGATTTTGTTTTGAAATTTCTATAGGTGCGAAATAAGCCGCGAAATAAACCCATGGCCGGTGTGGCCAGTCATGGAATTTCACGGCAACAGATATTAAGCGATGTAATCGAGCGAGTTCTTACCGATAGTGAGCGATTAAATAAATGCGACTACTACCTACGAGAATCGGATGGAATGTTCTAGAGAGTGTTAAATAAAGTGTTTCCAGCGATAATTAAGTGTTCATAAGCGAGTGATAAATTGCGAAATTGTATGATTTCAAGAATAATTTGATTCTCGCACATAGTAGTCTCATTTATTAATTTCGCTTATTCGCCTTAGGTCGCCGCGAATTTCCACGACTGGCCACACCGGCCGTCGACCGCAGTTTATTTTGCACCGATAGAAATATCAAAACAAACTCAATTGCGCAGCGCAGTGTTACTTTATACACGCGATACGCTGGTCTTTCGAACTCTCGAGAAGATACTTTTCCTTTCTAATATTTAGGAAAAGGTCGCTTCTAGGCTGTTCCAGGTATCTTCCGGATGTTGTGGATAATCCTTGAGTGTGGTAGTATATCCTAGAAGGTACTAGAGGCTTCGATCTTATCGTGAGAGATTCTGTACGCAATCCTTTATTACCATCTCGTACGAATATGTTAGAAAAACAAGATTCGTAATCATACCCAGGAGTGACGAATAGATTATTTCAGATTTGACACGATAACATCGTAGATAATGATTTAAAGTAATTTTCCACCACGGCGACATGACTACAGTGACGGTCTGCTACTTGGCTGCCGTTAATACCAAGTAGGTACCGATCACGTACAACGTATGCATTAATTGTAGAGATTATACTTTCGGATTGAAATATGGTATTGATTGGTGTCACTAGGGAGACGATTTCACTGTACCTGTACATATTTTTCTTAATTTTCAAACATTAAAATAAAATAAAACATTCTGTCGTTCCTTAACATTTAAATCGAATAAAAATAAAAGGTAATAGTAGATAAATCTAAATTTATTGTTGTGAAGCCCAATGAAACTAATTACAATAAAAAATAAAAACGTACTTTTATAAAAAATTACTAAAAATGAGAAAAAATTAAAAGCGATAATACTAAGAAAGCTCACAGTATATGCGTATATTAAATGAGATAAAATATTATAGCGAATAATAACGAATATAGAAAAATGGTACCTAACTCTTGGGGAAGCCTTCATCTTGTATACATAAAAAAAGGCAGACAATGATAATTATTGTAATTTATGTATTCATCAAATAAATATGCATTCATTTAAATATTTTGAGTATATAAAAGACTTTAAATTGTGTACTATATATAGACGAGCGATGATTGAAAGACAAAATTAATAAAAAGTCAATTATTTAGATTCTGTTTGACCTATTGGTGAAATTCTAATTAATTTTCCATTCTTTGTTTGACAAATTAATTAACACTTTCTCTTTTTAGATAAAAACTTAATTTATAATCTTTTAATTAAATTTTTTATACATTTTTAATTGTATTTCTGGAAACGATTGTATTTCCACTAACGCGTAGGTACTGGTAGTCTCCAATAATGTTTGAATGTCAAAATTATAATTATGCGTGATCAAAATTAATCTGTTTTTATTACTTAAATTGTTTTATATATAGCATCGTGTAAGTGGAGGTGGGGAGAGTGTTATTTGCAGATGACGTAGCCCTGCTGGAAAAATCGCCAGAGAAGTTACAAATAGCCGTCGATAAATTTGACGAGAAAAAAATCGTGCGGGGATGAGGCTGAGCACTGATAAATCTGAAATCATGGTGATTGGCAGAATCGAAGATCAATATAACACAACCATTGTATTAATAATTAATAATAACTAACGTGCCAGAACAGACATCTAAAACAGCGGAACAGTTTCAAATACCTCGGTATAATAACATCTCAGGATGGAAAGCAAGAAAGTGAATTGGATAGGAGGATAGGAGCCGCAAGCCAGGTAGCACGATCTCTGTATTATCCTGTACTTAGAAAAGCGGAGTTCAGCCAGCGAGCAAAGTTAGCAGAGTACAAATCAGTTTTTAGGCCAACCCTAGTGTATGGCCACCGAAAGAACTCGCTCAAGGCTACAGGCCACTGAGATGGGATTTCTACGAGGAATAGTAGGAACTGCCAAAAGGGACAGAATCAAAAATACTCAAATAAGATAATGTCTCGAAGTAGAACCCTTATTGACGTTTATAGAGAAATCACAGTACGGTGACTAGAAAATATCTTGCAGATGCCGACAGCTAGACTGGCAATGCGGATATTTCAGGCAAGACCAGAAGGCAGAAGATCAAGGGGCCTTCCTAGCAGGAGCTGGCGGAAACAATAGGCATGATGACAGATTTTGAAATAGTCTTCTATAATGTAGGTACACGTCTAATATTACACGTCAAATAATTTCATTGTCATCTTCCTATTTTTAATTTCGAGCAAAAATGTCCGCAGCTGTTATTTCGTCTACGTGACGTCAAGCATTGGTAACAACAACGACAGCAGTTCAAAGACACGATGATGGGTACAGAGGCGTGACGTCATTCGCTCCAATTCGCTCGGACCGGCGTTTCAGCTAAAATGGCTGATTGTACAATTTTTTACTTTTATTTTATTGAAAATCTTATAATCTCAATGTGTACATTAAAACTGGATCTTTTTTTTTCTTCCTTTCACAATATTTTCTTCTCTAAAATCACTTATTCTTCAATTCTTTAATACTGTCATCATGCCCATTGGAGGACTGCGAAGGGAGGTTGCAACTAAATTGGGCTGACGTGGAGAGCGAAGCCCAAGATAGGAATCTTTTATGGGGTGCAAGGACCCCGATCCAATAGGATAAGGGATGGAAGAAGAAATTGCTTTATCTTTCATTCTTCTGTTATACGCACTGTTGTAATAAGCTTCATCTCGACTAATTTTTCGCTAAGATAATATGCAAAAATAACTATTAAATTGTAACATTGAATGGACATCCCTGTGCCTGAAGAGAAACTGTTTTGATTCTATGACTGCAGAGTTCCTGCAAGTGTCATCAGTCAACATCATTCGGTTTGTCGGACATTGGCGGGCAATGGACATTGTACGTCTTATTTCACCTTGAGGAATCCTATTTGTTTAGCCATTAGCATGGTGAATTTGATGGTCGGAACACGTCACTCCTTGACATGATTTGAATTTGTAATGTCCTTTGTCAGCCGCCACCTTTCCTGATATGACGCAGCACCATTGCCACCGCACATCCTCAGACTGTTTGACGAAATTAAAATATAATAATTTTTCCATCCTTTATTTCATAAAAAATCTAAACACTTTGATATTTTAAATAATAAATAAATAATTTTTAAAAATCATTGTATTTATTTTTTTTACGGTATTAATTTTATAGAAAACTGTTATTTCTATAAAAAACACGCTTTTTTAGGATCATGGACGATCGTTTCGGCTGTCTAGGCCATTACCAACTGATAAAAACATAGAAAGCGTGGCGAGCTTATAAACAAAAATTTATTACAATGTTAATATTTTAATCACAAGCTATTCAATTTAAAAAAATATATATATATATTTTAATCAAGATATATTTTAGATGTCTCACAGAGACGAAGCTACTTGTATGGGAAATAATGAAAATCTTTGGGTGTTTACAGGGCGTACGATCAAATGGCTGGCTTAGTCCGCCTCGGCACAGGAACCCCTAGTGAGGAGGACTAAGAACACAAATATCAACAATATCATTATACATACATACTATTATATTAAACGTGTACAAATTGTATCTAAATTGAACCTAATAAAAAAAGTTTAAAATAAAAAATAGGTTATTTGTAATTTATTCGGACGGAATCTTCGTGACTGTACTTACATTGAGTCAAATCTTCCGCCCTCCCTATGACGGTAGAGCACAACAAGGTACAGATTATCACTCTGCTAGAGAAACTTGGCTCCGAACATCTTGTTTCCTTCACTGGACAATCGAGTATGCCCATTTTCAACCTCACAAAAGTCCTAAATTCTATTTAGAATTAATATTGAATAATAAAATTGTTCTCATGTTTGTTTTACTGGGGTAAAATTCTTTATCCAGAAGAGAGACAATACAGCGCTGATACTGTCACTGCTCAGTGGGAAGTCGGACAGCTGGTACCTGCGCCCACATTATGTCAATAATATGGTACTTAGTTTGGGCTTGATACCAGTGGCGTGCAGCGCATACAAGCAAAAAAGCTGGGCATTAGTAAAGATTCTGAGAAACAAATATTAATTAAATAATCCTTATCTTAAGAAAAAGTTGATTTAAAATTCTAGCCGTAATTCGTCCTTAACTTCATGTCAATTCTTCATTTATTTCGCCAACCAATTTGTTCCACAGATATAGTCATGTCGAGAAAAAAACTTATTAAGTTATTTTTTACAAATTCCACCTAAAACTTTCGGTGTAAATTTTATGTCTTTTCTGTGGTAAATGTGAATACGAATACGACAAATGTCATCTGTCATCTGTCATATCGTAATGATATCATAAAATGTTTGATTTATTTTTGTGAAAAGAAACGTATATCTGAAATTAGTATTGTTCCCAATTTAATTATATATAAATCGTCATCGAAATATATTGGAATTTTTCGCCGTATTAGCTATACCTATATACAATATTTATTTATTTAGGAAATATTGTTTACAATACTTATTTTATAGTGCAGTTATTTCTGTGGATTAAAGCTACTCAAAATAGTTCATTATATATAGTTAAAAAAAATTAAAAATGTATATACCCTTATAGGAATTAAATATTTCTAATAAAGGTATATAGTCGGTCACAGCATAACCTAAGTTTATACCCACTGCACGCCACTGCTTGATACCAATCCAACATCTATCCTCTCCTGCACAGTTTCTGGATGATTTGTTAATAATTTTTAGTGATGAATAAAGCAATAAAATGTTATTTGTTAAATTATTGCATTATTAAATTATTAATTCCTAACCTTGCCATAAACAATCTTTTAATAAAAATGTTTATTGAACTGACTTCTCTCTAGTTTTTAGATAATTCTACTGAGAACGGTACTAGTAGTTGGTGCTGACCAGTCCAACATTTATCCTCCTGCACAGCTTCTGGATAAATTTTATATAGTTTTAAACGGTGAATAAAGCAATAAAATGTTTTTTTTGTTTGATTATTGCTTATAATTCCTAGCCTTGGCATAACCTATCTTTTAACAAACATGTTTCAAACTGGCTTCTCCCTAGTTTTTAGATAATTCTTGAAATTTTAATGGGGATCATACTATTTTAAGTACAATTTGGTGTATAATTCAACTTTGTTCATCTCATGAATTTTTTTTGTATAGCTGGTGGGCATTGCTCTTTGTGCCCTTTTAGAGTTCTGCCACTTCCGTTTAGCATCAAATAGTAGGTAGGTAGAGAAATCAAGAAAAGTATTTGCATATGTATTTATTATTGATTTTCGTTATTCCTTATTTTGTTCTGTACATTATTTACAATTTATTTTATTTTTAAGACATTATTTATTATTAATTTATCATTAAAAGTGTACTGTGTAATTTTGTCGTTTTAAAAATGTTGATAAAATATTTATACTTTGTATTCTAATGTTACCCTAGGACAGGGGCGTGCAGTGGGAACATCACAGCATGACTTTCACGTAACCAATTATTTGGATAAAAAATCGGAATACAACATATGTCACAATTGTTATAAAAATGTTCATATTTTAATATATCATAAAAATCTGTAGCATAAATATTTGATTTCTATTTTTTTTAATATACGTTTAAAAAAGTCATGCTTCAATGTTCCCAGTGCACGCACCTGCCCTAGGACCATCTTTTGGGGTCAATAATGACCTGATGACGGTCTGTTAATAAATAGTAATAAAATAAAAAAATAGTAAAATAAAAATGTATGTATATTCTGAGAAAAAAACTAAAGAACTAAAGATGTACGTTTAACGTTTTCCGTACATTTCTCCGTAATGAATGCAAAATAGTGACTTGGCCGTAAAAAACGATTACGCGTGATCATCAATTAGCTCGTTTAAAGTTGTTGTTGCACAAACCGGTGCGCGCGCACTCATCATTGTTTTGCTTTATTTTCCCGCAGCGTATAACAGGATCAGAAAGAAATGTTTCTCGGCAAAGGCAATAAACGCGTTACTGAAAGGGTCATTCCACAGTAAACGACCAATATATTTATTTCTCTATTCAGGCGAAGATTTACGTAAATCAAAGTAATTAATCAATTAGAAAGACATACAGAAAAATCTAATTCACGAAAAAATATTAGGTTACTACTAGGATTCGAACCCAGGTCACCTCCTTTCCGGGGCCGGTGCTCTGACCACTAAGCTATAGCAACCCTCTATGTTTTCGTGAATATATCGACCTTATATGTAGTTCTTATTTTTATTAATTAATTAATTTTTATTTTCTGTGTGTTTTTCTAATTGATTAATTAATTTGATTTAAAAAATTTCACAGAACTTTGTTCTGAAAAAATTACAACTTCACAAATAAGAATGTGTTCTTGAATATATAGAAGATTTACGTAATTACTTTCTCATAAATTTTTCGAAGTAGTAAAAAAATACAATACCAAAGTACACATCAGAATATTTCGAGTACACAATGCTAGATTGTATAGATGTCTCATAGAGACGAAGCTATATTTTTATGTGGGAAAGTATGGACGTCTTTTTGGGTGTTCATAGGCTGGCTTAAATGATCACTTTACGCAACGTGATGTTCACCACACTACCACATTTATCAAATTTTTGGAAGCTGTACCTATATATGTTTAAGATACACAACTTGTTTCGTATGCGAGTTGTATTTTAATTACCGCCACTTGCAGTTTAAAGCTTTTTCAGTCCCGTTTACACACGAAACAGATTATGTATCATAAACATATATACAACTTCCAAAAATTTGATAGATGTGGTAGTCTATCATGGGTGGAAATGTGAACGTTACATATTATAAAGTGATCACTTAAGCCAGCCATGCGATAGGTCGTAAGCCCTATGAGCCCAAAAAGACTTCCATACCTATTTTCCATATAAAAATAAGGCTTCGTCTCTACGAAAGATTTATAATATATCTTGATCAAAGTACACAATTTTTGGCATAAAAATGTCCGTCACTTATGCAACCGGGTGAGACAATCGATAATGAGGAATAAAAAGCAAAAAAAGCTTAATTCTCTTTGTAACAATGTCCGTCACTGACGCTACCAAGACGGTACGCTTGTTTTCACAGCCGCAACTCGCGACTGAAATTTACTGAATTCTGTATAATAATACTCTGTATCAAGCTACATTTTTCGAGAAAGCGTTGACTAAAAATATAGTCATCAAAGAATTATTGAAAATAAAAATTTCGTCATTTATATTATTAACATATTTTATTAAAACAAAGATAATTGAAAAAAATGTACAATAATTGTATTATGTGTGTTGTCGTGTTAATTAATTAATATAAAGCAGAAATTGAAAACATGTAAAAGTACGTTATTTTTGAAGGGTATCATAATATTCTGTCAGATAAATATTTAATTTCGATTTTTTCCAAAATATATTTTTACGTACAAGTCATGCTTCAATGTAGGTACTGACTGCAAGATAATGCTAAACTTTAACCCAGCAGATAGCTATCTAAATATGGCCAAAGCTGTGCCAAAACTGTCACATCATACAAATAACAATATCCCCTTGAATTGACATTCATGTATTTTGAAGGAGATTCAGCGCCCTTGAGGTGAAAGATTTATGAAATAGCGTAAAATAAGTACTATTTATGTTTAATAGGTAATTATTATTTTTTGTGTAAACAAGCAATTTTCTTAATTGAATTCATTCATACTTTTTCAGCAGTTGAACGCATTTCGATGCTAAGCGCTTGTCTCGGGCGGTAGTGACTGAAAGGCATGACTATTGGAGTATATTATCATTTTCAGTACTGTATCATGCGTTTTGGTTAACTGATTTTTAAATAACTGATGTCACCGGTATGTATACTGTCCGATAAAATAACGCGTCACTTTTACAAATATTTTTTTTTTGAATAGTCAAAGTGATTTTGTAAAATCAATTAATTTATTGTATTGTCCATCAAAAATACATCTCTCTGGCAAATTTCAGATTATTTATTGGTCAGTGAGTGCTTCACGTTTTTTAATTTTTTATTTTATTATTGAAATCATCTTTCAAAACTATATTAGTAGTTTGTAGGCAAGAATACATTACAGTATATTTAACACTTCATTACTTGAAGCACCTTAAATAATAATAAAATACACGTTAAGCTTTCACCATTTTTCACAGACCAATGTAGTATTTATTTTTAAAAAAATCTTTATTTTTTTGTCCCGTTTCATTTTTTATTCTGATTCCAAAATTGTTTAACAGTTTTGGGATCACGCATTGTTTGGTCCTGTCTCCGTTTCAACCAGGATCCTTTGTCTTCCAGGATCTCTTCTTCTCACAATTTTTCCTGGTATGCTTAAACGGAGGATATTATACTACTCTAAATGACTAAATATATTACAAATATGTTTTATTATACTTTGTAATACACACACAATATGAGTTATTAAATTACAACTATAGTTTCGAGAGGAGCAGTCCCTCTCTTCGATAGTCACAAATTAAAATTACTCCACTCGGTTCCTCATAGACGATGGATAATGAATAGTTTGGAAACCGTTGAAATCCTGAAAAATTTAAATTCTGGAAACACATTAATAAATAATATCACATTTCAGTCCACTTCACCACTCCTAGAGCTGTTCGGCGAAAAAAATACCCTTCCCTGCCGCGCGCCCCCCTGACCCCCCTGACCTACCCAATTAGGTTAGTTATTATCTATACCTGATGATGAGAGGGACTGCTCCTCTCGAAACTATAGTTGTAATTTAATAACTCATATTGTGTGTGTATTACAAAGTATAATAAAACATATTTGAAATTATAATGTTGCACCACGAAGTATCTGCCAAATCTCTCAATGAGACTAAATATATATTCAAAATAGTTACCTTTTTCTAAAGGAGGCATTACCAATGTTTATTATTTATTAATTTAATATTTTTATTAAGATTCTAATTCACCCAACTATTGAAGCCAACATCAATGGTTATTGAGGTTTGATGTACAATTAGCGTGAGGTGAAGCGGGATAGAATGAATCGTCTATACGGAGACTATGAAAACCATAATTTGTCCCCAAAGAAACTCACGTAAGCAAAATCCTATCTCAAAGATTGTCGCTGTTTAAAAATCTCTTAAAAATTTATTTCGTGGATACGGGCCATTATGATCCACATCTCGATTCAATGCTATGAACATAAACAAATATCATAGATGAATTAATGAAAAATGTCGACTTAGTTAAATAAATATTCGATTTTAAATTAAATGTCACCTCTTACCGTGGAAATAACCCTTTCTTGACTTCAGTGTTATCTCCGTCACTAACAGGTTTCTCACTTAGTACTTTAAAAAATGCAGAAATGCACGATATCTCATTCAACCATCTTCTTCGATACAGCCACCTCGAGAAACAGTTACGGTAAGTTATCCACTTTTTGTACTTATACACATATCAATAGGTTAGTAGATGTAAGATGATCGTCCTTGTCGCTATTAGATTGTGTTTGATTGAATCATCTTCTATATTTCCCAGCAGCTTTAGATGGATATGAATGAGACATAAGAATAACCTGACACAAAATTCAAAATGCGTAAGTATTTTTCAAATAAAATTCATTATCAAAAGGTGACCTCAAGTGGAGCCGAGACATAAAACACGGTTTTACAATTATTATTTTTTAAAGTTTTTGGAGACCCCTGGTTACTAGCCCGCTACCGGAAAAGGTGAAATCAAAACATATAGGTAAAAAAGAGAATATAAAAATCTTTAAAAAAACTAACCCATAGAAACCAAGTTTTTATTTTACTCCCTTTCTTTGTAAATTAAGTTTACCATCATGTAATTAAATAATTGATTGACTGAAAATGAAACATGTCTAGACAAATATCTATGTCAAAAATCTTTAAAAATATATCTTTATTATTTGATTTCTTCTCAAAAAACCCGCAGTGTACTATCATCTGTGAACCAATTGTCATAAATTTTCGAAATTCGTAGTAAGTACCTATTATACCTGCCGACGGGGTAATTCAAATTTTAAATATTCATCAATCAAACTTTTGTAATGATTCCAATTTGAAAAAAACATTTAAATTTCTTAAAATCCAAAATTATACTGTAATTATTTTTTTTTTAACGAAAATTTGATAGATCTTTTTTAATGGTCGCTACATAACTTGCAAAGTTTCAGCTCGATTGGATCACGGGAAAAGGGCTAAAAATCGATCCAAAGTTTTTTCGTCAAGCAAACAAGCAAGCAGACGCCACGAGTTAAAAGAAAGGAAGTAAAAATTCCTGATACGCTATTTATAATGCAGTTTTGGTCTTAAAATTTGCTGTTTTACGCTGAAAAAGTAACATTTAAAACATAATGTGTTAAAATAATAATAATAGGTGATTTAACCATCGAATAATTTATCCTGCAGTTAGTTATTTAAAATTGTGCTACTATATTACTGCAACAGTGTATTTGATTTCAACATTCCGACTGTTTTACTTCCGCTGTGAATCATATTAATTGCCGAAACAATTATGCAAAATTTCAACATCACATCACACTCATGCGCTCTTCATATCTCTCTCAATGCGCTCATCATCATCATCATCTTCATCGCCTTATCCCAAATACCCAAATACTCGACAAGATGCTTCCATATTCCTTGTCTTGTGCTGCTTCCGTATGAGTTAACCAGTCCAGACCCATTCTGTTTTCATACATTTTTGGTTGTATCTCCCAGCTTAACCTGGGGCGACCCACCGGCCGTCTTCCTTCCGGGGTTGCTTGTTCTCGTAAATAAAAAATATGCGGACGCAGGATTTCGTATTTACTTAATTTATTTTTGAAGTAAAACAACGGCTTTCCTCGAGTCTATAAGAGTAGGTACAAATTCTTAATGTCCGAAAGAAATTCAAAATTTCAAACTCTCACTGCACAAAACCTATAAGGTGCACGTCGATGGGGATAGAGAGAGAGAGAGAGAGAGAGAAAGGATAGAGAAAGGATCTGGTTTTCTAGTAACCACGTACTAGAAAGGATATACTTTCTAGTAACGTAACCATCGCTAATTAATATAAGCATTATTTAATCTTACATTAATTATTTAATCTTACCCATCAGACAAGTAAGGCAAGTATAGCTTTGGCCTATTGAAGTATAGATGTCATGAAGAATGCGCTTTACATAATAATCAAAATACTGAATTCTCTTTGTAACAATTTTTGTCAGTAACTCTACCATATGGTGCACATAATGATGATGTATAAAATAATAATGAGGTATAAAAAGAAAAAAAAATTCTACCTAACAACGTCTGTAAAGCTACCACGACGCTACGCTACGCTGGTTGGCGATGTTTTTATAGCCGTATGTAATTTTTAATGGATAATAAATTTGTGTAATTTAATATCACTCTCCATAATAATAAATAAAACTCTTATGATAAAAAAAAAAAAAATTCTCATACATACTTCATTGAACACGGTTTAAGAATCTTTGAGTTGAAAATGCGTAAACAATTCTAAATACTTGATTCACATTCAAAATGAGTCACGAAAGGTTTGAAAGTCATTGTTCGCACATAAATATGACTGTCCACGTGCGGCTTACATTTAAGGATTTAGCCGATCGTCTTCCATTGTTTTGTGGCATTTCTTATGGATCATTTATAAATAATTTACATTTGTGATCTACATTTATTCGTGTGATTATCTCGAAGGATAACATTTTTCATACAAACGTAGGAAACAATATTATGGATTTATATGGCATTACTTTTTGGTTCAACATCAAACATAATAATTTCATTGTCTGTCCACCATAACTTCGTGTAACGTCCGTATTTTCGTTCGAATTGATTGATTGATGGGGCCTGAACACCGGCCCAGCAAACCCAAACCGGCCGCTTAACGCATGTTGCTACCGCCGCCTCTCCATGGACCGACAAACAAATACTACAAACATATACTAGGACTTAACAAAGACGTGAACTACTTCATGTTACTCCAATACAATCGCCAGGGTTTGATATAATACCATTAAATTTAAAAAAATGTTAATATAAGTCCTTATTATTATTTTATGGGTGTCGACTATAAATAAGCAACTACTTATTTTTTAGGAATCGGCATGTAAAGGTACCTACCGTCATTTTGATGGCTTTCAACTAGTAAATATTATAATTGAGTTATATTTATTATTACTGTTGTTTCGATGTGTAATTAATAACTGACATATACAGAACATAATATATTGTGTTTTAACCTATTCGAGTAGGGCAGCGGGTCGCGTAGTGAGAAGGGTTTATTTTATCATTAGGGAAACAATCTTAGAATCGGAGACTTTTAGTGAAATTATTGCTTGGTTTTAATTATCAAGCGTTTTTTTGGTAAAAGAAAAACAGTAATTATAGCAAAAAAAATGTTTAAGATTTCAAACATATTAATTAAGAACAATACTTTTTGACGTCTTATATTAAGTTTTATCTGAATATGGACAAATAATCACAACCCTTACGATGACCACTGAAATTCAACTTCATAAGTCATCTCCCATAAAATATCCTTAAAAAAAGCAAAAATAACCATTTATTGTTAATCTGTCAGCCACAAAAATCTTTTACATTATGGACCAAAGGTCACTTCATTATTGGAATGAAGCTATTAAAATTATTCATTTATTTTATCTAATTAATTGATTATACGTTATTCTTATTAATTTTTGGTAGGTGTATTGAAAAATTGTATATTTAACTGGGGATTGGATTTCGCACACAAGACTCGAAAAAACTTATTACTGTCTTAAAGAAGAAAAAATGCCATTATACATACAGTATATAAATATAATGATGGAACTTGTATGGCCTCTGAACTGGATCGAGTTTGTGGATGATTTCCCTGAGGGAACACAGGCCGCCGTTTCGGGGCAGTAACACAAGCCATTATCAAGGCTTGTCCTCAAAATTTACGCTAGAATCTTACATGTCAGTGGGTGAAATTAATCTCCGATAAATAAAAATAGAGGAAATTAACAACCAAAACATAATACATTCCCGATAGCTGTCCAAAAACCAGACACCAAAAATAAAACGTACAATACTTTTATCAAACTAGTGCTATCATAAATATGCGTATGAGATATGAGTACTGTCTATGATGAATGGCCGTGCAAAAGTTTGGTTGTTTTTGAAAGAAAAACTTTGAGGCCACCTCTCCTCTTCTTTCCACCACCACCTCTCCACCAGCGCCAACAGTGATGACATATTTTATACACACTATTAATGGTTTTTGTTTTAAAAAAACTTTTACTAACATCGTTAATATGTATCCAGCGGTGTAGTGCTAAAAAGAAGTACCGGAACGCTCAGCTGGGAATTTTAGCCTTCTTGGAAAAACATCGAAAAAACTACCACTTGAGAGTGTAGAAGATAACGCATGCTTTGTTCGTTTCTCTTGCATTAATTTACTGATCTGTTCCGGAAATGTATGCAAACATACACACACATGTTTTTTTGCTACCTTTTGCTCATAATGATTGTTTCTGGTATCGATGAATTTTCAATATACCTCAAAGAAATGATAACAGAACGTGTAAAAAAGTAACAAATTATGATCTGACCCCTACACTACTATATCGAAGGTCCTTATGTATACTATTGTATCTGCAATAAATCTTTCTTCATTTTACTATCTTAAGTTATTCTATTTACTCTATACTTTTGGAAAATCTTAAAAAAATGAATTTTCGTTTCAAAAAAAGCAAATATTAAATGAAAAATATATATTTTTTTTACATTATCTGAGTATAGAAAAAAT
This sequence comes from Agrypnia vestita, assembly GCA_016648135.1. Taxonomy (NCBI): domain Eukaryota; kingdom Metazoa; phylum Arthropoda; class Insecta; order Trichoptera; family Phryganeidae; genus Agrypnia; species Agrypnia vestita. The sequence goes on along the minus strand of JADDOH010024096.1, from coordinate 82,429 downwards.
ATAGAGTACCTAAGTCCGATGGTTTAAGACAGTACCTAAAACGAAAATCGAATTTTTGCAGTTTCACCAATCTATGTAGGGACCGTTGATATGTATCATATAGTAGTGTATCATAATTCTCTTCTACTGAGATACTCGTGTATCCAAAGATAACAAAGAAAGTTCAAAGAAATGGAACCGCTACATTACAGATTTAATCTTAATCATTAAATATTTAATTTATCACCTGTTTTTACGATAATAAATTGAATGGAATTTGATTTCCATTATACAGAAAATTTGATATTGTAGAATGTTGCCTTAAAACTGTTTAAATTCAAAGGTTTTTGTACATTTTCAGAAATCTCTCGTAATTGAAAAGTAACGATTTTGGGTAAGGAATTTCTCGGTGTATTTTAAGAATTATTGTATATTATTAGCGTCGACAGGCTGCATACTAAGTAAACATTTTTTGGGTGCAAATTATCATGAAATTATTGAGATACTTTTTTATCTCGTCTTGTTTTTCTTCTGCTGCACCAGGTGGAAGCAGATATTAATGAGCGTACAGTCAACATAATTGTTAACATTTAATTAATATGTTTTTTTAATTATTTTTTTATATAATTTATGTGCTTCGTTTGTCTTTGTGTTTCTACAATAATTTAAAAACAAATCACTTATATATTTTTAATTCATTTTATTTCTCATTTAATAGTTTTTAAATTATTTTATACCGTCATATATTTTGAGTAATTAAAAATTTTAGCTGTGGCGCGCACTGTATTAATCTGTTTTTACATGCACTTATGCATGCATGTGTGCATTTGAGATGACGAACGATTAAAGATAAGCTGCCTTATACATAATTCTAAACTTCCTTCCTAAACTTCAAAAGATGTGAATATCTGTATCCAAACTATTAAATTAAGTGAGTAGCTTAAATCAATTATTTTATGATATAGAATATATTAGAATAATCATCTTCCGGTATAGCAAGATTACTGCAAGAATGCGGCTGACATTTCAGCCACTCGCAGCTACCCAAAGACAGTTCGTCAAACTTCGGGCGGCATCTGAAGCTAATTGGGCGTGTATTGGATAAGGTCACGCACTTTCTCCAAATGCGTTTGTGCACAGATTAGTTTAACCGCATTCTTACAAAGAATATACTACACCGTGCTCATGTACAGACGTAGGCTTCATTTGGCCGGCATTATCCTAAGCCGGTTCACTTTCGAACCCAGAAGTGTTCATTTACCATCTACCATTTGCCATTTCCCATCATAATTTGCCATCTACTTTCCCTACAATAATAATTAGTATGAGATTAAATTTTAAAATATGAATTCTTGCATTATTTCTCATTATTTGTGGAGACTTCCTAAAACTCTTATTATTAATTGATTAGTGTATAACTAGAACTGTTGTTACTAGTTAGTGTAGAATTAGAACTGTTATTATTAATTGAATCTATTCAGCCCATTTGTGCATGACGCATTCATCTGTAGCGCTGCAACTCAAAAGCCTTAACTAATTTTTAGCTGTCACAGATAGGAATAGAATCCACATTGCATAATCACCTAGGAGCACATAGGTACCAAACATATCATTGTTAAAAAAACAACCAATACTTCTTTGACATACATAAAATCAAGAACGCATCACTTCTCACAGCACAACCGCCAACGTAGGTACAACGAAATATTGAACTACTTGAATGTGAGGATGCGTGAACCAGCCGCAAAAACTGACAGGTAAAGAGATATCCGCTGATTACACATTCCTGTTCTAAGCCGGCAAAGACTCGGACGTCATTCACCGAAGCTTCTTCGAACTTCTCAGATACCGAGATTAAAAGCCATGGAGAGAATTTTGCCAGTTGGCGGTAATAAATTTCAAAACGCGCGTATTTCATTGCGTAATTAAAATTTCACCTCTAATGCGCCTAAGGAAGTAGGTTTAACTTCAAAAACTGTCTCTTGTCATATAAATACGAGTATGTACCTACCTACATAAATATGTGAAGCATATTTTTTACAGTAAGTAGGATATTTTAAACATTTTTCGTAATATTTTCTTTTATTTAAATTGGTAACTACTTAAGTATACAAACTGTATGAATTTGACGATTATAGCATTGCGTACTTTCTAAAAAAAAATTATATCTATCAGCATCAGCTGATACCTAGCCTTACCTGCACTTGTATAAAATGAAGTTAATGCAAACAAAATAAATCATCGAAACATTTCTATGCGAAATAAGAAAAAATATTGAAATAGTACTTAGTTATATTTCAGAATTTATCAAAATAAAACAAAAATAACCGATAGCTTTCATTTGCCTCTCCGACAACGTGTCTTCTCTCTCACGCATTCGAATGCCGTTGGTTTTTTTTAACATTTCGCCCGATACAAAGCTATATTTTGTATATATAATGCATTGTTTATATAAAAGGTAAGGGCCCGTGCGATTTTTGCGTTATTCCTCATCGGCATTCGACGCGGGCGCATGTATTAAAACGTAAGTGTATAAAATTCTAACCACATTGACTACCACAGACACGCGCCATTTTGTAAACACATTGCACGTCGCGTTCCACATGCAGACACGCGTTATTCAAACATTTGGATTGCGCGCGTGAGATTATGTTCCCAGTCGGTTTATTTGCTTAAGTTGGTACCTTCACTCTTGAATAGGTAGGTACCTACATAGAAAATAAATAGGACACATTCTTTTATTTTTAAACCACCGCAAACGTAGCATTGTTCCAGGTTCAAATTTTGTTTGCTGAACTGTCAAAACTTTCGCAATCATTTGTCGTTTCGTAGTTTTTGTGATGTGTCTATATTCGTGTAATATAAAAGCAATGTTTATATGGTGTGGCGTTTGTTTTCGGTTTGTATTTCTGATTTTACGTATCTTATCTTGCGAATATAATGTTACCTATATTTTGTTTTAAAGATGTCAAGTCGACCAATTTTATTACGTATTTTAAGTACCTACTTAATGATTATTTTTATCGGGGCCATTGCATCAATTGTTATTGCAAATTTAAATCTCTTTAATCTATCAGGATTCACATTATGACTTTGAAGGTGTGATATCGATTAATTTGATGTAATATTGATTGATTGCAAAAAATTATATCACTTTATAAAGATCAGGTAATTGAAGGTCCTAATGGCTTTTCGTATTTATTTTTTAAAGAGAAATATCAACGTCCTATTAAAAAATAAATCTTTTGTTTTATATTTATGTTGTATTTAATATTTTAATCAATTATATAATATAGATAATCAGGTAACATAATTAACCCTTAGTTACTACCGTAATCACTTTTAAACATTTTATATCATTATTTTGTATTTCCATGTTAATTATGTGCTTCTTTTACCCATAAATTTATTTTCACCATTCATACCACCTGAGATGAAAATGTTATTTACAACAAAACATTATTTTAATAAATTTTCACAATAATTTTCCCCGCGAACTCTTAATTACATTATCAAAATATTTCATTATTGCTTCAAGCGAAGGAACCGAATTTAAATTTATTAAATACGATTTATTTAATTTTAAACAAGTTTGTAATACAGATTTTATATTAGCGTTACTATTATAATTATTTTCATTCTTCCGTATTTCATAAGAAAGCGTATTTGTTTAATAAATAAATATTATAAAAGCTGATTATATTAATTCTCGAACTATTTCCTGATTTTATTTACGGATTCTAGTCTTGGAATAAAAACCATTTTAAAATTGAAGATGAAACAGAACTAATCCAGAATACTTTTCGGTAGATTTCTGCCTAAATAAAATTATGGGTTATTAAATGTTCTAATATAAATGCATAGTTATGGAGATAAACTATTTAAGTTATTAAAACTTTGGAGGAATTTATGGAACACTTATGTCAACATTATGTTAGCAAATTTTTTTCAATTTTTTCACCTTTTTCCTGCGAAACATCGGACTATCATCAAAGTAACTTATTTCGAATACTACAAATTCATTCGCTTTAATATAACCCGAAAAATATTTAAACCTAATTTTAAAAAATCTGATTTTTTACATTTTTTTACTCGTGCGGCATTGCAATCGTAGATTTTTAGTAACTTTTAGTCATATTGTAGCAATTTTTGTATTAATCTTACCATAGATATATACCGTCATGGACTTTTTTATAGAACTTTTTGAGTTCTACAATTTCTCTATAGAAAGTATTTAAAAATGCATCGCCCAGCCATTTTTTCATCGATTTTAGTTGTAAAATAGGTCACTTTATTTTAACCGGAAAATATATACCTTATATCGCCCCTGAAAATTTATCTAAATATTTGTGAAAGAATTTTTGAAATCGGACGAGTAGTTTCGGAGATTACCTCGTATATCCAAAACTTACAAACGTTACCTCTTTATACATAATATAAAGAAGTAAAGTTTGTAAGTTTTGTATATAAGGGTAAGTGTATAAGGTGTATAAGTAAGGATTTCTGAAAGATATTAATCATTAATTAAGATATTAAAGGCCGGTTGTTTTAAGTTGGATTAAAGTAAGCGTTCTTTTAAAGCATAGATTTTTACGTTCTCCACCAATCAGACGATCCGTTTTCATAAAAATCTATGCTTTAATCGACCGCTTACTTTAATCCAACTTGAAACAACCGGGCCTAACTTGTAATGTATTGTGGACTATCTCTGTTACATCCTGTATATGGACTAGATAAAATCAAAAATACATATTTTCCAGCCCTTGATAGAATCATTTATATCGTAGTATATCGTCAAATCATACTAACTTTTGCACTTTTCTTTTTTTTCTTAATCTTCAGCTTAACTACGTTTGTTGTCAAACATTATTTTTTTATATTCAGGGGTGAATCTACTATGTAACTAATAAAGCTTAGTCCTCATGGACCCTTTTTCTGGAGGGACCCCAAAAATATCTGTAGTACATACATATTGCTTAAAATATTTGGTTATACTCTGTCTTCTCGTAAAGTACTTTTTAATCTTTTAAAAAATACAAATTTAGCATAATTTATAAGTAATCTTTCCACTTTAAATTAATTTAGTTCAAGCGTCATTTTTCCGTCTGAATTCTTGATGTTTCACGGAATAATGGAATCGACTAGAAAACTGTAAGGCAAAGGAAATTTGTATTCGCACCCGTGAATTTGAGATGCGAAATAATCCAGTAAAGCAATTTTTATCAAAATATTATTATGTTTTTGTAGGTCTATTTGTGAAAACCATTATTATTATAATGATTAAACAAAGCAGGTCGAATGCATTATTTCTCTTTCACACTTATCCGAGCTATCTTAGAATATTTATTTATCGTCATAATATTATTATCATCATCATCATTTTCATCCCATTATCGTAGAAGAGTTAGGGATCCAAAGGCGCATCCATCTTCCCTCTTGCGTTCGCTAGACTTGTCCAAGCAACCATAATTGAAATCTTTCAATATGTCAAAGTAAAGTCTTCTTTATCTCAATCGGTTCAATAAATTTATTCCTGCTTTTCCTTTAAGATAACTCATTTCGGGAGCTTGGATTCTCACTCTTTGCAAAAAATCTAAGTATACTTCGTATTTGGTGACCATATTACCTATACTGAATAGTACGTGTTTTAAAAAATTTATGACCATAATATACTAAAGAGGGCGTGTTTTAAAAGTCAGTTTAGTCTTAACACTTGATCTCACTCTCTCCATAAGATCTATACTTCATATTTGGTGACCATATTATACTAAAGAGGACGCGTTTTAAAAAAGTCAGTTTGGTCTTGACACTTCATTCAGATTTCTTCATTGTCATCACCCTGCTGTAAAGAGAACTTGTATATAGATTTTACTTACTGTACTTTATTGAGACCATGATAAAGTACAATTTCTTGATCATTTTTAGTAATTGTAAGGCAAAAAATTTAGAACACCTGCTAGATATAACGCATTCATACATATGCTACACACTGTAGATACTTGTAGCTTGTTCATATACATTCATTTAAAACCCGAACTAGTTTTTAATTCGATCTATCTTATCTTATGTATCATAATTCCAATGAATTTGAAAGGAAACTGATGCATTACATTGGAGTGTCTATTTCCCTTGAAATATACGAATGGATCTACCCAATGCGTCATTGTTTTTCCGAGCATAAATTTATCAAATAGAAAATAGACAAGTCAATTTCTATCGTCAGAAATTGAAATCATTCGTGCTGCTAATAATTAATTAAATCGTTGCAATTCTCCTCCGCGCCCACACTAGGCGTGTTCTTAAACATTAGTATGTTAATAAAACCTTTCTTATCCCGTCTCACCCTCCGCGTCTATCTATCCAGTGACCTGACCCGCCCCCATATTTTCCCTTGGTTGATTCCTTTATATTTTATTTGTCTGATTATGCGCCGCTGGCTCGTGAGGGGGGCGGCGAAGACGATCGATGGCGATTCTACGTTGAATTTATAAAATCCTTTTTTCTTTTATTAAGAAAACAGATCCATTATATTAGGTTGTTTCAAAAATGTCAAAAATGACAAAAAAGACAAAAGTGACAAAAATGACAAAAATGAAAATTTTAATATAAGATGTATAAAACCAAATTAATTAATCAATTAGAAAGACATACAGAAAATTCAAATCCACGAAAAAATATTTTGGCTACTACCGGGATTCGAACCCGGGTCACCTCTTTTCCGGGGCCGGTGCTCTGACCAGCTATAGGAGCCTTGTAGATTTCCGTGAATTTATCGACCTTATATGTAATTCTCATTTTTATTAATTGATTAATTTTTATTTTTGTCCATAGAGCAATCTACTTTTTTGATACGGTAGTTCAAGGCTCCTATAGCTTAGTGGTCAGAGCACCGGCCCCAGAAAGGAGGTGACCCGGGTTCGAATCCCGGTAGTAGCCAAAATATTTTTTCGTGGATTTGATTTTTCTGTATGTCTTTCTAATTGATTAATTACTTTGGTTTTTAAAACTTCACAGAACTTTGTTCTGAAAAATTACAACTTCACAAATATGAATGCGTTCTTGAATTTAGGTGTATAATTTTGAACTTTCCTCGCAAGGAAACGTTTGTTGTAGTTTGACAATTACAAATCAGCTACATTTATTCTGTTGGAATTTAATTTGCATTAATTAAATCCTTCTGAAATCGGATTGAAAAAATAAGAGAACGTTGGTTTTTTGCTTGAATATTACGCATCCAAAACAGAACAAGAGATGAAGGAACCACTTGTGAACGAACATTACACGGTTGATTTGATAAGTTTTGGAGCGGAGACCTAAGAGAAAGAAGATCGCGGACGTTCTGCTACTATTGAAAACGACGAATTGAAATATTTAGCGGTAGAAAACAATAATTTGACCTGATGAACCTAAAAATTTCACATGTAAAATATAAAAATATGTAAATAACTTTTAATAACTTTTATATATAATAAACCTTTAACAATAAACATATTTTCAAACACCTCGATTACTGTTTGCAACCAAAAAATATTTATTATAAATATTAATTAAGATAAATTATAGAAGTCCCACGTGTAACAGTATGGAAGTCTTTATAGAGTGGCCCAGGGCTTATGACCTGTATGAGCTTAAATGCTTAAGTAATCAATTTACGCAATGCTAGGTTCACCAGTCCACCGTAAGAACGTTCACACATTATCAAAATTTTTAAGTTGTATTTATGTTCTTAATCAGTATTTTTCGAAGTACCTTTCAAGTATACTGATTTAGAAGACATAATATATGTATACAACAACAACAAAAAATTGATAATATGTGGATATTCTTACGGTGAAATTGGTGAAAGTTTTATTGCGTAAAGTGATCACTTAAGTCAGCTCATACAGGTTATAAGCCTCTGGCCACCCTACAGAGACTTACACATACACATTTCCCACGTAAATGGCTTTGTCTCTGTGAGATTTCTATAATTTATCTTAATTTATAATTATCCTTCTGTGCAAAAAATTATTAATTCCGTTCTCAGAACATAAATATAATTCTATATCTATATATATATACTATATATATATTATAAATATATTCTTCAGTCAGTCTAGGCAAACTGAATGCAATGGAGATGAGATCCCTCAGACGTATGTGCGGCAAATCCATTTATGATAGAGTAAATAATGAAGATATAAGGAATTAATATAAAGCTGATCTTAGCATAATCAATACAATAAAAAAAGGGTCGCTCAGATGGTTTGGGCATGTTGAGAAAATGAATGGTAAGAAAGATATTTAACGCAAATGTTGACGATGCCAGAAAGAGAGGGCGACCGCGGAAGACGCGGCATGATCAGATTAACCGGATACTTGAAGAATGTCCCGTTAGAAGCCTCAACAATGTATGAATGTGGATGAGCCGTGAGTGTATGTCAGGACAGAAGAGTGTGGCGTTTTATCCTCTCTGCTTGCCCCCACAGAGAAACGGCATGTTGGTTAATAAGTTAGTAATATTGATAAAAATGATTTATTTTCTGAATATTTAATTTTAAATTGAAAATCAACCATTACTGTTGGAACAATCTAATAGTTTCCAATGTATTGAATTGTTTATTGAGACGTACACAATCCCACATTTATTTTAATATTTTACAAATGGAAAATATCAAAGCATTAGTAAAATCTTATGTCCCTCACTAAAAAACTCTAAATAATAAAATCTGTTTTATGTTTTTTTCATAATTTCAGTCTATTGTTTACTTTTCTGGAATTATTTTATTTAATACCCTTACAATAGTGTATCAATCGACTGATTCTGTTATTTAAGATAACAATTTTTTTACCAAAGGCTTGTTAACAAAGAAGAAATTTTTCAGAAGCAAAGAACGAAAATAATAACATGCTTGTATATTTTTTAGAAAGGTCTGACGAATTGCGTGGTATAATTTTGTAAGATATTTATAAAAAAAACTTTTTTTGCGTCTATCGCGGCAGCCCTGAATTTCTAGATGTAAGAGTCTGCGTTTTGATCCATATTTAAAATTCTATTATATTTAAAAGAGCAATTATTATGTAAATAAGACGCTTGCATTTTATACTGGGACATGGATGCTTAATGCAATTTATTTAGCTTTCAGAAATTGTTTTATGTCTACAGCCACGAAAGCTCTTTTATTATTAAATGGTCTGGTTATAGCATAAAACATTTTAGAAATTAATTAATTAGCCAGAACACTTTACAGCAAGCGTAAATTATTTGTATACAGGGTTCGTTCGCTTTACATCATGAAAATTTGCGATTTAATTGAAATTTCATTTACAGTCGTGCTGAATCATATTTTAACTTATAAACTTATAAAGTCATAACAACGTTAATGGCGTCATATTTTGTTATTGGCGGTACTTTTACATGCCGGTTCCAAAAGAATAAATATTTACTTATCTATGCTGACACCCATGACATAGTACTAAGGACATTTTTGTATATTTCCCCTGCCGGCAGTGAAATGTACTATTCTAAACCCTGGCGATTGGGCGGAACATGAGATCGTTCGCGTCTTTACTAAGTCCTATATGTAGTGTATTTTTGACGGTTAATGCAGGCTCGGCTATAGCAACATCGCTATCGTTGCCGCCGCGTTCTACCCCATCTCCGCCCGTTTAATTTCGTTCTTTTAGCCGGGAATTTGAACTAAATTACGGCCGTTACACGAAGTTACGGGGACAGACAGACGGACGGACGGATGAACGGACAGACGTGGATAAATGGATAGACAACGCAATTATTATGTTTGATAACCACATCTCACCTTAGAACAACAAGGGATATTGTGACAATTTGGTCGAAATGGTATTTTTATATCAAAATTGTTACAATAATTATCTATTTAAAACTATCTTGCATGCGTAAAATTTCCTAGTACCTAGCTTAGGAGATGACAAAAAATATTGTTTTGTTTTGAAGCATCTGTCATATTTTTTTAGAATTACAACTGTTGATTAGAGTGCAAATAAAACTATAAATTTTGTAGATCAATATCTTAGTCTGATGTAAGTGTCAGATGATAGCTCGTTATCCCAGGGGCACGATATTCATTAATTAATTAATTAACATACGAAGAAAATAATATTACTGAAAAATTAGAACATTCACTTTTACGCTACGTTCCGCACAGGAAAATTTTGAATTTTGTTTTGAGAAAATCTTATTTTTAATTGTCATCATGTTACTTTTCAATTTCAATATACCAAATTTACGTTGAAAGAAGACTGGTGAAAATACATGTTTATATTTTTAACGACTTCATTATATTTTGAAACTAGCCCACGCATTATTTGGAGGTTAGGAATTTTTCGACCATTCTTTAGTAAGTTAATAACGTATTACCGGGAGTCATTTTACAGTTCATTCCAAGAGAGAATCGCGTGCGTAATAATATGTAAATCTCCATATTTTCAACATAAATTCATTCTTTCTGGTGGGACCGTATTAAAAATTTATGGAACAGGTTGGTTTATTTGCTTAGCTTTAATATTTACTTTTCCGTTGAAAGTACACTCATTCGTGTGTCTTTTTCGATTAGTATATTTATTTAAATTTCAGTATTCGCGGAATTTGTCATGTTAACGTTTTCTACATATTCCGACATCACGCGATAGTTTATCTTTGTTAGTCTTGAACAATTATACCGTAAGTCTGCACTTGGAAAAGTCTTTGGGCATGTTCTTGCATGTCAGTGTAGTTTTGTAGTTGTGTAACAGTTATTTAAAATAATATTTTAAACATATTCCATCTCAAGAAGTCAAAGCTCGAATAGAGATGGCATGAAATGCGTTTCTCAGAATGAGATCGTTATTTTCAAACCGTGACCTAAGTCTGCAACTTAGAATGCGTATGGTTCAGTGTTGTAATTTTGCCATTCTCCTATATGGGGTGGAGACATGGACACCAAACCAAGAACTAATCTTCAAAGTCGAGGCTTTTAGACGTATATTGAAAGTTTCCTGGGTGAATAGAGTGACGAATGTTGAGGTGTTTCGGCGTTCCGGCAGAAAAAGACCGAGAAATGTTGCGGGCTATCAAGTCAAGAAAGTTCGAATGTCTCGGGCATGTTTATAAGAAGACCAAAATAAAGTCTAAACCAACTCATCATCCAGAGAAAAGCAATTGGTAAAAAAAGCTCAGGAAGACGTCGCATCTCATGGCTGCGTAACTTGAGGGACTGATATAAAAGCGTAAGTCGACGGATTTGTTCCGTGCGGCGTTTGATAAAGTTGTAATCGCCAGAATGATCGCCGACCTCCGATAGGAGATGGCACCACAAGAAGAAGAAGTCAAACATAAAAAAGCATAAAAACAAAAACAACATGAAAAAATCATATCACAAAATTTGAAATACAAAAATAATAACCAACTGTGTTGAAAATGGTGAAATTAATTTTTTTAAATAGAGATAATACTAACTTCAATTATTATTAAAATACAAAGCTAATCACTCTTGATATGAAAATAGGACTAATTCGGTGGTCCCCTGATTCACGACTACACTGACAATGAGTCTGTAAAATATAAAATAGCTAATAGAAAAAATTATGGAAAGCACCATCAAAAGTCAAGACCAAATAAATATAAACACACGCAAACGTGGCATAAATATTTCCGAATTTTCACGTTATTTTAGTGCAGCAGTTTCCAGTGTTATTGAAACTATTTTATTGTATTATAATAATATAAGTCATGGCTCACTACTTTATTTATCTTTACCTAGAAACGATCCCGATAAGGTCACAATTAATCGATGTGATATACTCAATCCCGGCTGTTTTGTGATGTGTTTCGCTTGTGTAATTGGCATATTGAAGCGTAAAAAAAAGAAAAACTTATAATAAAATCTCGCTTATTATTATAAGCGAGATTTTATTATAAGATGCTATGAAAAATAACCAATGTATTTTTTACATTTATATTTTTTCCTCTAATTATTACTTAAAAGTAGATCGTGATGTACCCTTAATATTTAACATTATTTACATTTCGTTAAACAGATTATTTTTTTAATTCACCTTTAAGCGGCTTAATAAATATTGCGTTAACATCATTAAAAAATAATAATTAAAATGGGATTAAATGTGATTGAACAACTATGCAAATGATAAATACTATTATATCGATAAAAATATATAAATAAGTAGAAAGGAGCCGAGGTATAAGATTACAGATAATTCCTTGTTTTTTTCTTCACAATTTCCTTTAATACGTAAGATTATATTTTTGGCCATTTATATTATTTATGCAAGATAAATTTAACGATAAAATATAATGATAAAACTTTCTTTGCAAATTCGAAAATATTTGTTTTATTCTGTATAAATAAGTATGTAGATATTATTTACCGATGACCAAAACGAACTGTTTTCCGTATTTATTCGGCTTTTTTACTTTTTTCTTAATTAAATAAAACAATATGTAGACTACGAAAAAATACACAGGCATACGATCCAGAATAATATAATAATGTAGAAGATATTTGAACAATAATAACAATGGAAGATTGCTCGAAATGCAACTATTATTTCTGGGAGAGACTTATTTACCTTGCAATTTTTTAGTCTATATATGGTCCAAAATTTATTGATGGTTTTTTTAATTAACATTAAAAAAATTAATAAATTTTGGACCATATATTTTAGTACTACAAATACAAAAAAAAATTATAAAAAATACGTTAATAATTAACGAACAACAGTAACACCAATATTCAAATTAATTGACGGTTAATTGGTGTTGCTTTTTACTTCCTTTCTTTTAACTCGTGGCGTCTGCTTGCTTGCTTACCGGCTTGCCGTCAAAAAAAGCTTTGGAAGGATTTTTGACTCTTTTCCCGTGATCCAATCGAGCTGAAACTTGGCAAGTAGACTCGTGGTGACGATCAAGAAGATCAATCAAATTTTCATTTAAAAAAATTAATACTTATAGTATAATTTCGGATTTTTAGAAATTTTATTGGTTTTTTCAAATTGGAATTATTAGAAAGGTTTGATTAGCAACGGCGGCCCGATAACGTCGCGGAGTATTTTCTAAATTTGAATTACTCCGTCGGTATACATAATAGGTACTTCACTACGAATATCGAAAATCTAAATTGACTGACAAATGTTTTTAAAATGTAATCTTCAAAGCATGAAGTGTCTTATCAAAGCTCAAAACATCTGACATTTTAGAAATATATTAAATTACTGTAAGTTTAGTGTTATGTTATATGTTTTAATTCGTCTTTAATTGTTGTTATATTTTACAAAGAAAGGGAGTATAATAAAAACTTAGTTTTTATGGGTTACTTTTTTGCAACTAAATTAGTGATTAGATTTTGGTTGAATCTCAAATCGGATTCCACTTGTAATCTGTTTGTGTATTTGTTTTTATTTTCGTTTATTAATTATTGTTAAATGGTCCAGAGATGAGACTACAGACAAGTTGAGAAACACTGGTCTAGTGTACTCTGGGTGTTAAAAAAATCGTATAAAAATTCATTATTTGTCCATCGTATTTAGATTTAATATATTTAAAAAAATATATTTTAAGAATCTATAAATTTATAAAAAATATTATTAACGGTTCATTCATTTAACTTTAACCTACACACAACATGTACACAACTTTTACAAAAAAATATTATTAATGGTATTGTCCCGGCCTGCTTTTGAAATAACGGGTCTTTGCGGTGACCACTCATGTTCGGATTTGGATCCTTAAAAATAAGAAAAACGAAACAGGTTTTTCTTACATATCATATCATATAAATGATGACGCTTAATGTTTCATGATCGCTGACCGCCGATCGAAATAATGAAGTGTCATTGGTCGGAATTGACGTTCGAGCTATTCAGCGACAATTGCTGAAATTCGAACCAGTTGACAATTAGAATTAGGAGTTCCATTGTCTTTTCTTATTTCGTAAATTTGACGTTTTTAGTGCAGTTCTTAAAAATACGATGTATCCGATGTTTCGGAAATGGACTTTGCTTCCGCTTTGTTTCCGAATTCGACGTAGCCGCGGTTAAAGCCTTAGACATGTCGCGCTCTGTTTCCGAATTCACTCAATTTTCAACACGCTGAGCTCTGTATCCCAAGAACCAGGACGGATTCCGTAAGTCCAATTCGGCTGTGTAAGTAGCTTGTTGTTGCAGTGTGTATATTTCGAGTGTCAAGATCATGTTCTTTATCGGCGGAGATTGAGGAAGGAAATCTTTCTTACCGCTATCTCTGACCACGTTCGGTGTAGGCGGTTACGCTCAACATCGTAAACTGTTTAAAGATTCAAAGCAAAAATTTCGACTTCAATGAAAATTTGAATTTGAGAAAAATGCGTTTAAAATTTAAAGTTATAAAATGCATATTTTTAAGCTTCTTAGAATTCCGTTTATATAATGTGTTGTTTTGACTTAAAATTTTCAGCGGATATTCTAGATAGGTAACACTTTTAGAAACTAAACGAATTTTTCAAAATTCTAACTAGGCAAGACCCTTTAACGACAATTTGCCTAATATTTCACTTCACCTGGAGTTTTGATGATAAATGCACACTTCGCTGACGTCACGAGATAATTATTGTCAAAATACAAATGTCAATGTTGTGTCGGCGGTCGTTTACCCGAATCCTGAAACCGATCCGCAAACCAGTTCCAGCCAGGCATCGAACCTTTAATCCGCTTTACCGTTGCGGCCAAATATCTCCAAAACTCGTCCTGCCTAAATTGGAGAATAATTCATGAGGTCTATAAATCGGATAATTAGTTTATGTCTCTTGACTTACTAACGGAGTTCAAATCAGTCGCCGCCGTGACATTGTCCAACACAACTCGTGGACTTGGTGAAATGCAAAAGATCGCTGTTTGTACGATTAATTATTATTTCATTTGTCTCTGCCAAATACCATTTTTTTGTGATTTTGTTTTATAAGATTTCTATAAGTAGTTACATTTTTTATGCGGAGTATATTAGTGTCGCGGTCTTCGGAAATATCTACACTGTGGTAATAAATTACATTATAATTGTACAATTTTATAACAAGGGAATTTTAAAATTATATTCCTAAAAAAATAACAATTCTGAATTTCGTTTTACTCAAAAAAGTTATGAGTTGGGAAAATTTGGAAAACAGATTCAAAATTTACAGGAAAATGCTATAAGAAACACTTTCTTGAGTTCATGTAACATTTAAAAAGTTCGATTTTGTATGTCAGTACTAATAATTGGGATGTTGAAAATCGGCAAATACATATTCATATATCAGTATCTGTAGGTATATCTAACGCAACTTATAAATTTATGGTGGCTAAGTTGAAATTAGTTTGCTTACTAAAAATATTTATGTAATGGTCATTATATACAGATGAGGTTTACAACTAGGTACTCCCATGAAATTCTTTAGAGACCACTCTCGTCTTTCGTAGCTCACCGTGTCCACCAAGTCTCCGAGATTCGCCGTCTCGCGTTTCACTTCATGTTGTTGTAGGTCAAATGTTAAATTTATGTTTCCCCAGCACTAGTTAAAACGGAAAAATATTTAAAATCTAACGCCTCTGTTTATCCAACTGTTCACAATAAATATTTATATGAATTTACAGTTCTATATGTCGAGTGCCGCTATCAAAACAAACATTTTGTATTTTTCTACTTACCTTAATCTGATCTCTGAGCTTATCTCTGGATGAAAATCTCAACTTAAGCACATGGCATCGATCTTTTTCTCAACTAAATCTAATAAATAAAAATTGATTTATAATATGTGCAGCCAAATACCTAAATTAGCCTAATGAAACTAGTCAATATAAAAGGGTCTAATTTTATGCTGAAAAAATATCGTCATAACTTGTATAATAATGTCTGAATATTGAATAATAAGTGTTCATGATTTATTAACTATAAACTTCCCATTAATTTCGGGGTTGTGAGTCGTAGATAACATGTCGATTTTAGTTTTCATCTTAGGTTTAATTAGTTTATTTTTCACATTGCATCTGGTGCCATAAAAATTATTTATAACAGCAATATTAGTTGCGTCTCGTAGAAAATATTTTCTAATGGTTCACAGTCTGATATCAAGAATTAAGCACTTTTTGAAAAAAATGTAATTTATTTTTACTACTTAAAATTTTAGAGTGAATTTAAATGAACTTTGGAATTTTAGAGTGAATTTAAATGAAACATCAAAAATAAACATTTAACTGAAGAGTTAAATGTTTATTTTTGATGTTTGTAGTTTTAATTTTTGTGTTTAGACTAGGCTAAGATAAAAAAAATTAAGAAGCTTTATGTAAACTATCGGTTGGTTGTTTTTGATGTCTTTCAGATTCGTAATTACTATATCTTCATCAGGAAGGACGCACAATAATATCGTTATTATTATTATGCGTCCGTACTGATGAAGATGCAATGGTATCGAAACCGGTAGAAGTTAAAAACAATGAATTTGGTTAATATAAAGATTGTCACTTTTTTATTGATTTAATCTGTGTTAGCAATCGTCTGCTTGAATCGTCACTACAATAAAAATAATAAATAAATATCTTCAAACGCAGCAAGATCATAGGCCCTGGAGAACGATTTGATTGTGATAACGTCTCCCCATTGATAATATGATATGATATCAATATTTTCTGAATATGATAATAATATTCAGAAAACAAATGTATTATTCACATACTTTATATTGGAATAATTAAAGAGTTAACGTTTATTGATCTAGTCCAGAGAAATACAATAATACACATAATTAAAGAACGGCACAAGCCTAGTTTTATAACTGAATATCGCGGACAAAAAATTATAATACCTCACTTGCTCACTGTACACCTGGAAAAAAAATATTTTAACATCTGGTTACAGACGAAAAATGCCTACGAAAAGCAATTAATAATTTTTTATCAAAAATTATATAAAAAATAATAATTACCGCAAACTCCTCTTCTAAACACAAGCTGTCGCTTCTGTGGATGAGATAAAATCTACATTTAAGTTATAGTAAAAATAAAAATCTTTTGAATAAAAATTTTAAAATGTGGATGAAACGTGTTTTATATAAATTTGAAAGTTATGTAAGTTAAGTGATTGATCGAATATTTCTGATTTTTTCGGATAATTTTATGAACATCTTTTTACCACCAAATTAATTAATAAATTAGAAAAACATATAGAAAAATCAAATACTCGAAAAACCGGGATTCGAACCACGGATCTCCTCCTATCCGGGGCAGGCGCGTTGTCCAATTACGCCATAACGGCCTATTATTATATTTCCGAATGTATCGACCTTATCTGTAAGTCTCATTTATATTTTTTCGTGAATCTGATTTTTCTGTATGCCTTTCTAATTGATTAATTATTGGGTTTTAAATTTCACAGAACTTTTGAAAAATATTGCAACTTCACAATAAGAATGTGTTCTTGAATATAATATTTTTACCACGCTTATATTAACTTCACCTGTTTGTCTGGACGGAATCTTATAATCGATATTTCACGCGCTTCCCAATGTCCAATCAAGCTGAAATTTTGCACACAGACGTATTCTCTCGATGATAATACACGAATCAATCAGATTCACTAATTAATAAATTCATTCATCATAATTAGCTAATCAAAGTTTTATATTCGAAATTAGTTAATGAGCTCATCAAAAGATGGAGCTAGTTTCATAACGAAGTAATTTTGCACGCTTGGTAATATTTAGACTAAAAATTAGGTTATATTACATGAATTAAAAAATTTAAACCAAATTTATTTAAATGTACTAAAAAGTTTAAAAAAATAATTATCGGCCAAAAAATGTTTGCCTCACTCTCCAAATAAAAGCATGGGCGCTATCCCTCCATCACCAACAGAATTCTGTAATCTATATCAATACGCCAATTTTTTTCTTTTAGAATGAGGCAAAAATTTTTGACAAAAAATTTATTTTTTACTTTAAGCTTGGTTAAAAAAAAATCATGTAATAATTATTTTAAATCAGAAATGAAATTGGATGGAATGGTGTTTATTTTAATACGCAGTATCCTAAACTTTATACAACATATACATCAAGTGTATTTTGTCACTGTAGTTTCTAAAAGAGGGTCGCTCTAATGAATAACTTTAATCAATAACAAGTTATATATTACACCCGATGATGAGGACTATTCTTCTTAAAATTCTAGCAATAACAAAAAAATAATAAGTGTAATCAGTTGATAATGTATGTAGATATAGGTCGACCACAATCACAAGACCATTCCCTAACTTTGTCAGGTAAGAAGAAAGTGGGAGGAAAGTTGCCTGGCAAGCCCGTATTAAAAACCTCAATATGATATTCCAAATAAATATGTATTTAGTTTAAAAAAGGTTACTTACTTACTATAAAATCTTCTTTTGTGTTCATTTTTTGCATCGTAACAACACACATATTTTTTGCGCACATTCTTTTGAATGCGGTCTAGCCATAATATAATTCATTGTTACTATTTATTAAGAAAGTGAAATTCTGTATACTACCCACCGACAACCAAAATATTAGGTCCTTACATATGAAATTGGCGTTTAGTATGGGAGGAACATAAAGCCGATTTTTTTTTATTATAATATATTTATTTAATCAAAGTATGTACCATTACTATCTTTGCACTTTTGCCATCTCATAGGTAGTTCATCGATCCCTTTACTAAAAAACCATTCGGACGGGAATCAATAAAATCTTTGAAAGCGGTTTGGACTGCCCCATCGGAGTTGAATTTTTTCCTTTGCAAGAAGTTATCCAAATTTCGAAAAAAATGCTAATCTGTTGGGGCAAGGTCCGGAGAGTACGGTGGATGTCTTAGACATTCCAATTGAAGCTCCTCTAATTTGGTAGCCGTCTGTTGTGCAGTGTGTGGTCTAGCGTTATCATGAAGCAGAAGTGGCCTAGAGCGATTAACCAGCCTCGGTTGTTTAGCAGCTAGCTTTTCCATCATGGTTTGCAGTTGCTGACAATAGACATCAGGCCAGATTTAAGAAAGCTGTAGTGAACGACACCAGCACTAGTCCACCAAATGCTCACAAGTAACTTTTTTGGAGTCAATTTTCGCTTGGGGCATGGTTTGGCTGGTTCGGCAGAGTTCAGCCATTGCGATGAGCGCTTCCGATTATCGTACAGGATCCACTTTTTATCACAGGTAATGATTCGATTTAAAATCCCTTCATTATTGTGCCGGTTGAGTAATGCAACGCAGCAGTCAACGCGCGTTTGTTGATTTGCTTCACTCAATTCGTGAGATACCCACCTTTCAAGCTTTTTTACCTTACCAATTTGCTTCAAGTGTATTAAAACAGTTTCATCACTAACACCGCAGCCTGCAGCTAACTCGGATGTGGTTTGCGATGGATCCGCTTCCACAATAGCCTTCAATTCTTCATTATCAACTTTGGTCTCCGGCCGTCCACGGAGCTTGTTCTGCAGGTCGAAATTTCCAGAACGAAAACGTTGGAACCAAAAACGCACTGTGTTTTCTTTTTCGGCACCGTCGCCATACACATCATTAATCCTTCGAGCCGTTTCTGCAGCACTGGTGCCACGGTGGAACTCGTACTCGTAAATAACGCGATATTTCAAGTTTTTCATTTTGTAAACTGAGTGACGCAAAGAAAAAAACAATTGAGGGAAAAACAAATGAATTATAATTTTCAAAACACAAATACATGAGTAAATAGCTGTATAAATTTGGATTTGGAATTCCTAACCAAAGATAAGATATTTGAGATCAAATTTGCCAGTACGGCAAAACGCCAATTTCATATGTAAGGACCTAATATACAGAAATGAACAAACGTAAATTTATTGATACACAACCTGTGGTAGCGCGGCTGTTTCCAAAAGGTTTCATTCGTTTAAAAAAAATGTACGAGTTCGTAAATTTAAAAACACTTATGAAAAGATCAAACAAAACACTCTTAAAAGTATAACGTCTTAGTAAATAAATCGCGCTTTGTTACGGGAAGACACGGTTTGGACCGAAATATTAAAAAATTTTAAAAAAAGTCTTCTTTAAAAAAAAAACATTTTGTTTACTTAGGGATTTGGTTATGCAAGAATAAATACTTTTACTGCGGTATAAATATGTGGCCGAAATATATGCGCAAGGGGACATTCTTTCGTTGTGACCCAACCTCCTTTCCTAAAGAACGTGCTTAGTTTATCTTTGATTTTATACCACTATTCGTACACCCATGAAAAATCAAGGGATATAATAATTCCAACATTTAGAAGCTGAAAATTCATGAACAGAAAACCATTCATTTTTTAAATGTACTTTATTCGCTTGTAGGTACCTAAAACTAAACATTAATTAGATCATAATATAAAAATTCCTAGACAGTGTAGTTTCGTGGGGCGACCCTTGCGTGTTTCCTGATTGCGTATCACACTCTAATTGTCTAAAGTTGTAATTCCAGCAAGTTATGATGGTTACAGACAGGCAGACACACAACGAAACTATTATATTTAGACTAGCTGTAACCCGTCGTCGGCTCTTAAAGTATAAGCATTTATTTATTTATAAAGAAAAAGAAAAGTTTTCATATAAAAAGAGTTACAGGAAATTACGAACAGACAGACAACGAAATTATTATTATCGGGGTATCTAATGGCTAAATATTAGTCTAGTAATATAAATTTTAAGCTTTTTCTAACGTCAAATGTTACAGAAAGGCAAAACAATACTGTCAATTATTTTATTTTATTACTAGCCGTAGGGTGGTAGTAGCAATGTTGGTAAATTGCCACGTTGCTATCCGCTCGTCCGAGGTTCGAATCTTTTTTTCAGCCGTGTAATTTCGTTTTTAAGCCGTGAATTCCAGAAAGTTAATGAGTTACGGGGCAGATAGACAGTGAAATTATTATATCTATATTTATTTATCAAAAATTTTAATGATTTTTATTTTTTTGTTTGTTCGATTAATTATTTCGTTTCGAATTATTTGTATTTTCTTTCTACGCTGTCAGTTCTTGATCTTAAGTATTGTATAAAAGTATAGTATATAAGTAAAGTATATATGATATTTTTTATGATGTTTGATGAAATCTGTTTGCTTGGTGCGTTTTTTATTACCTCTAATAAACGCTGTTTTTAATCAGAATTTAGACATGCAATGTTTGCATTTTAAATATACGGAGTGACGGAGTAATTAAGCGATTACTGAATACTACTTTGAACATCATTATTTGGTTTATGGGCGCAGTTCTGTTTATGGTCACAGTAATACAAATGGTATTTCATAAAATAAAATGAAAATTAAATAATTCAAATCGAATAAAAAGGAGAAGTAGGTAAGTGCAAAATAAACCAATCTATCAAAAAATATTTCGAAATAAAATAAACCAATTTCACCTTGGTAACCATTTATTATAATTAATTCAAGCCATACATTATATACATACGTTGTCGTTCGTAAATGATATTATTTTATTACAATATTACAAATAGTCGCTATCTTCATATTGCAAAGAATCCCGAAAATCTCCGAGTAATACCTAAACTTTATACGACCCCAGGATAAATCTATCAATTTTTAAATAAACCTTTTATACGAGTAATATATTGTAATTTGTTTCAAAACCCTTTCGTATTTTGATGTTGCAATTTTAAATCATATTTTTATAATATTGAAAACAGATTAGATTAATCAAATATAAAAATATAATGAAGAATTCAATGTATCTAAAAAATATTTGGTATCGTACCATCACAGAATTACTCTAATCAGGAGTAATAAAAAAATTAAAAGTATATACTTGTTCACTATTTAATAATAAAATAATGGATATATCTTTTACGAAAGGTATATAAATAACAGACATGTCCCAAATTTTTGGTATTGAGTTGAAATTTTTACGAAAATGGCGCTATTAAATTAAACATGGATTTTTACTATTTTATAAATGATTTACAAAATTAAATTGATTAACCTGTTTTATTTTTTTTTTAAATTATTATAAGAGAGTCTAAAAATTTGTAGAGTATCATTTAAGATTTTTATATAATTTAATTAATTAAAGAAATTTAAATGAGAACTGTAAATGATTTAATTGTCTGTATAAAATTATTAACGGTATATTGGACTCTTCTGAGTCATAACGTTATAGATTGCACCCCCTAGACAATCAATACAGCTCTGTTAAAAATTTTAAAGCTCGAACACTATACACATATACAATACAAATCTACTTATCTTCTATTTTATAGTTTTCCTACATACTTTAAATAATATATTATTTATTGTATTTATTTTCGTATTTTTTTTTAATTTTTTATTTCTTTATGTACTCAAAACTTATTGCATTTATGTTGTTGATATTCTTTAATTATTTGTATGTTTCTGTTTATGTATTTAGCCGTGCTATTTGAACACTTTATGTTTAAAATTACGTAAAAGCCGATTTCAGGGCATTTATCATTAATAAATTAAAATAAAAAAATCTAATCAAAAGGAGAATAACGTCTTCTTTTGTGTTTATCGAGTACGTATTATGAAATGGAGATAATGAATGCGCTATTTACGATGCCATAAAATACTGATAGGCTTATTCCAGCTCGGCCGATCCGTCTTTTGTATGAAGGAGGCTTAGTTCTAAGTGATTGGGAAATCCTGGAGGTACATTTCCATCATCTAGCGCGAGATAAAACTTTGGGGCGGATATTTTTCCTTTATTTTCGACTCTTCTACGTTCCTTTGTTTGCTCTCTTCTTATCGCCGAAACATTTTTCCTGTGGTAACCGTCGTTAATTACATTGTTTGATAAGGAGTTAACTTTACTTACGCAAATACGTAATTAATGTGAAATTGTTATAACCGTTGAACAAATTAAAATGTTTTTTTTTCGTAAATTTTTAATGGGTCGAGCCCAATAAGGATATAAATAGGTTATTTGGGGACAACTCTCAACTATCATTGTCCTCTCTTACACATCATGTCTCAGAAATTCGCCATCTTGCACTTTCACTTCATGCTTATCAGTCTATTAATTACTGATGTTCCGTTTGACAGTTTGACGAATTTCAATTTCCCTATTAGCAGTTAAAACGAAATGAATGTAATGCCGAGAATAATTATACTACATATTTAACTCTTTCAGAATAAATAGTTGTAGGTATCTATGATACCAATTGACGTTTATGCACATTGTGGACTCTATATTGACTCTTTCCAATAAATCTAACGTTACTTTTTACTAATCTTAAGCTGATGTCTGAGTTTATCTACAAATCAAAAACCCAATAAGTGTGCGTGGTTGCAAGATTTCACCAACATCTTCATCATCGGCCTTCAACTACTGCTGGATGAAGGCCTCCCCAAGTGATTACTAATATACCAAAAGTCAGCTAAGAACCTGAGATACTTATCTCACTATCTCATTCAGTAGACACAGGCCATTAGGTGAGCGGGTACTGCTACCATAGACCACTAAAATAACTAAACATGAACTAACCTAAAACTCCTTGTCCACAATTTGGCACCCAATCTTATGCCACTGGCTTCGCCTTCTTTAAAAAAATTACTACGAGCTTGTAAATTTTGAAACAATTATGGAATGGTCAAACTAAATACTACGTCATGCTCTATTACAAGAAGGCGTTTTTTTTCAAGAGACTCTGCTTGGAACGAAATTTAAAAAAATAGGCCTATTGAAAAGTTCGTCTTATTTACTAGGCGATTTAATTATGCAAGTATCCCCAGCAATAATAATTTCGAATGTACATTCGTAACTTCGTGTCTAATAGCTGATTTCATTCCGTTTTCAAAATTAGCATGATTTCAAAATTGTAATTAAATAAAATTAAAACATTGACTTTTTTAGTAAAATACGTAGGTACTTTGATTTAATTTTTTTTAATATTTCAGTATAATAAAAATTAAAACTAATACGAGTAAGTGCTTTCATTACTATATCGCATATGTCATTGGTTTTAATCATTAATCGAAATATATAATAGGCATGATGACAGATTTTAAAATATCCTTCTATAATGCAGTACACGTCAAATATTATTGTTTCAGTAAAAAACTAAGTTTTCACGCAAATAATTGCATATTATCTACCTATTTTTAATTTCGCGCGAAAACGCCCACAGGCGTAGTGGTGTCTACCTGACGTCAAGCCTAAGTAAACATTGGACTAAGTCTATGACAACAGTTCAAGAGACATGGTGATGGTTACTTAGGCGTGACGTCATTCGCTCTGACCGGTGTTTCAGTTAAAATGGCCAATCGCAAAATTTTATGCTTTTATTTTATTGAAAATCTTATTAATCTCAATGTGTTTGGATCATTTTTTAAAATCCTTTCGACATATGTTCTTCTCTAAAATCACTTATTCTTTAATACTGTCATCATTCCTATTCTCTACGTAACAAAGTCCGTCACTAACTCTACCAGATAGCTCAAATAAATAAAAATGACTCAAGGCGCGGTCTTTTTTATCTATTACAATGCTGTGTAGGTTAAATGGAGAGAGGAATATACAGTAATGCCTCAAGGGAGAAAAAACCCTCGTTGTAATGTCAACAATGGGGTGCTCTTTACTGGATAAATAGCCTTTTAAGGGGCCGCATAACCGTAAACATTTAACTTTTTGGCATATTAAACGTGAATTCTGAAAAAAAAAACGTGCACCAGTGGCTCACTGAAATAGACTTATCTTTTTTTCAAATGACCGAAAAATTAAACCTTTGTGTAATAGCACTTCAGAGTTGAAATATATTTTTTACTCCAAAAACTTTTCATAAATACGAAACCAATTAAATATGTAAGGTACAAATATTTCTGGCTCCGATTTTCTGCGTGACGGCGATACTAACCATTGCACTGCTGAGGAATGAAACAGGACGTGAAAATAGTAGTTTTCAAATATCTTCCGCTCTTTATTAAAACCAGTTTGTTACAAAGTTCAAAGTTCAAGTTCAAGTGTGTTTTATTAAATAAAATTAGCAATAAATTTTTCTTTTTTAATAAAAAATATATAATCCGGAGGATATCTTGATGTTCAATACAATTCAATGTGTTAAATTCTAGCACAAATAAAATCGTGCAATTTATGCACTCGTACAATAATTTTCCACTGGATTTTTTACAACTGGAAGTTTGGCTAAGATGGCAAATCATTGCTTTAGCATTTGCGTTGTACAAGAATCGATTCCAGCACCAGTAAAGTTCCAAATAAAACGCAACGTATATTTTAGTATATACATAAAAAAATACATTTTTTTACCTGACAAACCAACAGACACTAGCGGTGTCAGAATATTCGCAAACTAGTACCTTACTTTGTTGTGGCATTCGACCTGGCAGTCTAATGCAAAGAATCTATCACATTAATTAATATAAATTATAGGTGCCTCACAGGAACGAAGCTATTTATAGACGTACTTCCTTTTCTTTCCTACGGGAAGGCCCGCATTGAAGTCTTTATTGGGTTTTCAAAGGGCTTACGACCTGTCTTCGCTATCTTGATCACTTTGCACGATGCAACGTTCCGATTCCACCCATGAACAACCACACACATTTTTATAAAAAATTTAAAGTTGTATATATATATGTTATTGATGCACCTTATACAGCATAATTCAAACAACCGCTTTTGCTTTCTATGGTTCGAAAATTTGTCATTACCATGAAATAGTGTACAAATTTCGATGCTGGTAAATTATTTTTTGACTAGAGTGAAACATATTTGAAGCGATACTCTTTGTATGATATTCATCCGAATTTTCAACAAATACCTAGACCATAAAATGCCTGAAAAGCCAGCCAAGACAGGTCATAAGCGCTGTAGACATCCAACAAAGACTTCCATACTTGCTTTCCCATATATAAATAGCTTCGTGTTTGTGAAACATCTATAAATAATCTTAATTAATGATTACCCCTCAATGGACGAAATCCAGTTAATATGTTCTTAGAACATACTAATAAATATATTGTGAATCTACCATAATATGTTAATCGTATGTGGTTTTGTTCGATACTAACATAATTTTATTTTTTTTCCAAAATGATTTCGAGATTAATATTGTGAAGAAGTAAGCGAATTACACTTTTTCAATTATTTATTTTATATTTATGTGTACACAAATATCTTATATATCATGTAGATAAGTAATTTAAATAATTAAGTATTATAGCAAATACTTAAAATGTCCAAAATATGTATTTTTATAGAATGCCTGCGCGGCTTAAATACGCACGCGTAAATTTTTAATAACTTTTCGTCATATTTTATCAATTTGTGTATTGACCTTAACATATAGATGTATGTCATCTCTGATTTTTTTACAGAACTCTTTGAGTTGTACAACTTCTTCATAGAAAGTATTTAAATATCTCTTACCGTTAAGGCAGCGTTCGTAAAAAACGCATCGCTCGACCATTTTTTCGTCGACTTTAGTTGTAAAATAGGTCACCACGAAAAGCCTTTTTCTTTTAGTGGGATAATATATAGCCCATGTCCACTTTGAAGGTCCATTCTAAATAATGGTGAAAGAATTTTAGAAATCGGATGAGTAGTTTCGGAGATTACCTCCTACATCCAAATTTAAAAACTTTACATCTTTGTACATTAAATCCTAGAAAGATAAAAGTCTGTAAATATTTTTTTCAAATTTCGGCTTCAGTATTATTCGTCTAACATTTTTTTATTTATTTAACAATTTCATTGTGCGTACTGTGATGTGAGTATGTTGCACCTCGAACACGCATTATCAATGTGTGCAATAACAGTCCCTATATAAAGGCTGTTTTTTTCTCCAGAGTATCAGTTTTGAGACGTCTGCAATCAGAATAAGGTATTTCAACTATCAAAGCACCACAGTTACAAATGGAGGGTTAAAAAGCAAAGGCAGCAATATCCAAAAAATTAAAAAAATGTTGTAAACGCATTCACCGAGGATTATCTCGAGGATCTATCCTTTACAAAATCATGTTTCCTATAAATTCATAGATTTTATTTCCTATAAAATCTCGAATTCATTACATTATAAATTAGTAATCCTCGATGAATGCATTCATTTTGGATATTACTGCCTTTGCTTTAATACCCCACAATTCAAGTAATTTTTACCAAATTTTTAGACCTTCGTTTTTTTTTTGCTCAATATTTTCTATTTAAAAATTGTATCAAAAATATATTAAAATTATTAATTTTAACTAACACATCTTTTTGTAATTGTAATTATTTTTCTTATTGCGATTCTTATTTTCTTGTTTATTCTAGGAGCACTAGGCAAAGCATAACATTTGCATAGACAAAGTTTAATTGTAATCTCAACTATTCACCTCAATCAGAAGGCTTCACAGATTGGGAAATATTTTTTCTGACAGTTTTAAATTTTACTACTGCCTAATGTGTTAAATTCTATATCTTTTTTTTTAATAGAGATGCGAAAGCGGAATACGTGTCGCATCAATATTCTTACTATTTTCAAACTCTTGAACTATGAAAATAGGAATAAATTGCTGGTGTCCTGGAATGGTGTTCGAACCACCGACCAGGTCACTACGCCAACAAGCTACTCGATCTAATCTTGCATTTGAGTTTTCAATTTAATTTGTATTGTTTTATTTTATTTTATCATACTTTGTGCCGTATAAGAGATTAAATAAATAAATTCCTCATAATACATGGTAAATTAGATGGAGAATTAAGTTTTAAGAGAATTAAGAGAAAAATATTAAAATTTCAACAAAAAAAATCTACGAGAAAATTCATTTTGCTTCTCTCTATATTTATCTTATTTTTAAACCGGTATGTATTCAATAAACTAATTTTGTTTTCCAGGTCTCATCATGAGGTTATCTGTTTATCTACCACTCCTCGTTTTAGCAGCGGTGGCCACCTCTGTTTCAGGTATTTATTTCCTGCTTTTTCAAATTATAGTTAAAAAATGCACAGATATTATACACACTTGCATATTATCTTAGTTTTACATAAGCAACACATAAGTATTCACTATTCTTTTTAACCAAAGTTACGAATAAATTACTGAAATATTAAAATTTGATTAAAACATTTATGGTAACTCAATTATTCTTAACGTAAATTTCAGATTAATGTGAATTTCAATTAATTTTTGATTTTATTTGACAAAAACACTGAAGGATAGTTTTAAAAAACTAATATTTTCCCAGACAACAATAATTAAGCACTCTTTTGAATTATTTTTCAAGTTTTTGTGCTGTACTGAGATTATTAAGTAATCCAATTAAGTATGAGTAATTACTTCAGTGTTCGGAGAGTTATTTCTTTTATGAAATATCGTAACAGAACGTAGAAAAAGTTGTCTTATGGTAAGAAATCCGTGGGAATTTTTGGGATTGGCCTTTATAATCTTTTTAAAGGTGTTTATAAATGTATCCAAACTTATCCAAATCATTTAGCCATGTCAGAAATGAGTTCAAATACATTTTCTCAATGGATATCCAATTTTTTATCCTTTTGCATTATTGTAAATATTATTCTATATAGTGCAGATTAGGTGATTTTCACCATGATAAAAAATAGAATTTTTATTTGGTATTAACCAGTATTCGAGTGTTAGATCAAGGACAAATTTACGCTTAATATATTGTTACATTCCATTTAATGAGTAATTTTTTTATTTAACATTAATTTCGTAGTAGATAAAAAATATTATATATAATATTATATTAGATATGATATAATATTATTCTATAAAATATTATATATAAACGTGATTCTTTATGTCCTATAAAAATCGTATTAAAGTTAATTCATCCCTTCTCTGTGAACGGCCGCTAGTATATATTTTAATGGAACCGCTTTTTTGTTATTTCAATCAATAAACAGTAGAATTTGCAATTCCTACGCGGCGACATTGTTATTCCATTTATTCACTATTTAAAAAAAAATCTCCTTTATTAAATAACAGTTACTGTGCAACTTTTAAAATTGTTAATTATCGATTTCGCTCTTCAGTAATTTATTTTTTTGACTGACAACACTTTTCTATAAGATGTGTAATATTATGACAAAAATATGTATTAATTAAAAAACACGCACTATATGAATTTATATATATATATATTTATATATTTTCTTATGCATATATATAAATATATATATTTGCCTATGCAAAAAAAGTCAGATCATTTTTAATTAAACTCTTTATAAATCTTCCAGACATCTTGAAAAATATCAAAACTCTCCACAAATTTGAACTTTATGTGAAATATATTGATATTGACTAACGGCGTACATCGATACATCGAACAAACAACATATTTATTCATATCTGTTGTTAAAACGTGCTCTCCTTGTTACAAGAGCATTTTTTGTGCGTAGGTACTTTTGATATTATTTTAATATTCACATAATAAATGACATCGGCTCGTGCACTTAAATTTTTACTGTATGTTAAAAATGCTTTGTACGCAAAATATATTTTTCACAGTGATTTGTCTACAAACATTGCCTGTCTCAACACAGACTTTTTCGATCGAGATAGGTAGGCTTGCCGTTATTCAGAAAATTGTGGAAAAATAAATAAAATAAAAACTGAAATATTTGATACCATATTTGATACCACATTTTATTCCACAGGTGACCAGCCGGCTCGTATTGTCTGCTACTTCAGCAACTGGGCTATTTACAGGCCCGGCATCGGAAAGTATGGACAAGATGATATTCCCGGGGAGCTGTGCACGCATTTGATTTACTCCTTTATTGGAGTGGATGCCTCCAATTGGGAGATTCTCATCATAGATCCTAAGGTAAAATTGAGAAATTTCCTTTTTCTTCAATGAATGGAAATGAAAATTTGAGTAAAATCGAACAAAAGTCTGAAAGTTAAATTAAGATATCTCAAAAACTAATAAAGTTACATACTTACTTACGTACCATCACGCCGTTTCTCCGGGGTATGCAGAGAGGATAGAGCGCCACACTTTTCTGTCCTGACATACGACTCTCGCCTCATCCACATTCATACATCTTCGCATGCAAGCTCGCCAGTTGTTGAAGCTAACGGGACCACCTTCCAGTATCTGGTTAATCTGGTCATGCCACGTCTTCTGCGGTCGCCCTCTCTGGCGCCATCAAGCCTTGTATCTTTCTTACTTTTCTTTCCTCATTCATTCGCTCAACATGCCCTAATCATCTGAGCGACCCTTTTTTAATTCTATCAATTATGCTAAGACCAGCTTTACATTCATTCTTAATATCTTCATTCTTTACTCTATTATAAATGGATTTGCCACACATATGTCTGAGAGGTCTCATATCCACTGCTACTTATTCAGTCTACTTTCGTTCCTCTTCTGCCAGCTCTAGGCTTCACTTCCATACATCAGTTACAGTTCGTTAAATCATAAAGTTACAAAAATTTTAATTTGCGTTTTGCATGAATAATTTTTTTCCGTCCGGTGGGGTCGCGTGACGTCATTTCTCGTACCTGATGGCAATGCGGACGCGTAACGTCACAGGCGAGTAGAAGTCAATCATTCCGCGCTAAAATACACTAAATTAAATATTCTTTTTCTGTTTTTTACAACTTTCAAAAAAAAAATTCACTGGTTTATTAGTTTCGATCTATATTTTAATTCCATTAAGTTAAACATCCTATTATCAATATCATGAAACTTTTCCATTACCAGATCTTTCTTCGTTGTTGGGCGGTAACGTAATTTACTTTTTTTCCAAATGAAGGGCATAATATGTGTCTTTGTTATGTAAGACGATTGAAAAAGGATTTTGAAGGATTGTGGCATGTGGCAAGAGTGAAAAATAGCTCCAAATTCAACTTAACATACATACTTATGTAAATCATGCTTTCTTACTTGGTTACATATAAAGTAGACAGACAGGAACATTTAACTAAAACACGCGCTTACATGTTTCACTGAATTACCAAAGGTATTTAAAATATGCTAATGAGTTGTTAGACAGTCAATGTCCCTGTCCGTTTAACGGACGTTGGCTATCAGGTTGGCTATGCGGACTTTGTTTACTGCGGCCCGGAACAGCTCCACAATAGACTGGCCAAACCACTGCCTCAAGTTTTTCAGCCATGAAGTCCTCCTTCTTCCAGGGCTCCGACTTCCGGCAATCTTTCCCTGCATAATGAGATGCAAGATCTCGTATTTCTCTGGATGTCTCATCACATGTCCTAGATATTGAAGTTTTCGGATTTTTATTGTTTTACTAACTTCTTTTTCTTTATTCATCCGAGCCATAACATCTTCATTCGTAACTCTGTCCATCCAGCTTATTTTGATAATTCTTCTGTAGATCCACATTTCGAATGCCTCAAGTCGCCTTATCAGTTCTTCGGTTAGCGTCCATGCTTCCATTCCATAGAATAATACTGAAAAGACGTTGCATCTGACCATTCGAATTCGTAATCCTAGGTTGTGATCATGACTGCAGAACATCTTTTCCATGCGGATAAAGGTTGCACGAGCTTGCTCTATGCGGCATTTGATTTCAACCGAAGGATCCCATATATTATTTAAGTTGCAGCCCAAGTATATACACAACGGAGTAAACTTAGAAGTTCACTGATGGGATTCGAACGTTGACCTGTGTTGTCAAAGCCACCTAAGCCAGACACGCAAAACAATTTTCAGATGAAATGTGTATGTATGTCAATCGTCAATGTTTAATCCCTACATTAATCGAAATATATATATTTACCTATTCAAGTGCTTCTGAGTATAATTATTGGCGATATCAATGTATCTAGCAGCTTGTCGGTATAGTGGTCTTGACACTCGCCTTGTGATCTAATGGTCGGTGGTTCGAGCCCCATTCCAGGATACCAGCAAGTTAGTCCTATTTTCGTAACACAAGCGTTTAGTGTATTTTGAAAAAAGTAAGAATATTGATGCGACACGCATTCCGTGTTTGTATCTTTGTTAAAAAAAAAATTAAAAATCTGGCAATGATTAAGATTAAAATTCTTGCAATACTGATTAACCTAATTTACAATAAGATACCAACTTTATAAAAAGTTTCCATATTATAAATCCCTCTAAAATAATAGTAATGGAAGGTTCTATGCGGGTTAATAATTAATTAGTACAATAAATTATAATTTCAGCGGAGATACGATCTTGGGAAAGTTCCAGTGGAAGCACGTGGCCAACTTTCAAAAGCCTTTGCCAAACTCGCGTCTGCACAAAGCCTTCGCTTAGTATCTCAATCGGAATATTTGACTTCTGTTTAGCTGGACGTGGATCAGAACGGCTTCAAGAACTTCACGGCTCTGCGCGGGAAGTACCCCAACCTCAAACTGGAGGTGGCCGTGGGCGGATGGGCAGAGGGCGGGCAGAAGTACTCGGCCATGGTGTCCTCCAAGGACAGGAGGACCACGTTCATCAGGAGCATCGTCGGTGAGTGATTCTGTGACTTTAGAACATAAAAAAAACTTCAACGGGCAGTCTTCACTGAATGATCAGGTTTCTTTCATATAACTTTGTCGGTAAACGAACTAAGCGCATTGTAAATCGAGGAAAATGTAGGATGCTCCCTGATATCATTAATATAGTTCGACGGTCATTCATTTGGCGCTAGAGGTAGACGACGCGACACATCTAGAAAATAGAATGTGTTGAAATCATACAAAAAACGAGTATTTTCCCTGGCAACGATGATGGAACGCAAAGATTTGAGTGTTCAATAAATAAGATAATCGCTAAGAGAGCATTGCCTGTATTTGCGTTAATATTTTCTTTTTAAATAAATCGTTTTAAGACTTCTGGTGCCATATAATAGACTTTACTCGATGATATTTGAGAATAATTGTAATAAAATTATAAAAAACCCAAAATCAGGTCTAAATTAAAATAATAGTTAATGTAATAATCCCATGAGTGTAAATAAAATAGAGGCACTTTCAAGGTAATTTAATTAATCACTTACAGAAAACGGGGAATTTCTATAATCAAGCGTAACACAGAAATTTATAAATCGGGGAATCTTTAATGATAAGTGCCTAAGACAAACAAATCTTAGTATAGGACTTCATCGAAAACATCTCACTATCCACAGTGAAAGGGGTAACATAAATCTTATAAATAAGTCGATTGTACGTGGTATATCCACTGTTTGATAATAGCCTAACAAATTTAAATCTTAAGCTTTATTTTAATTTTTTTTTAATTTATAATAAACATTAACCTGCAGAACTAAATAATTATATTTATTAAAATTTAATTTATTTAAATTTCATTAAAAATAAACATGGAGTTTAAACCAAACACAAAACCATAAATAATAAAAATGTAGTCGCTTCCAAAGGGGAAAAATAGATATCTCATAATAAAATAAAACATACAAATCAAAATTTAATGATAGTTCATAAGGTTTATACAGCTTACGTTCAAAACTTTTAACTAACGCTTACGGTTCAAACATTAGTTCAAATCATTGACCTTATAACATTCAAGTTCCTCTAGATCTCATTCAACTAATGGAGCCGCGGTCTCTTGCTTGGTCCATTCTCTGGTTTATGGAATATCTGGTGAAGTGAATATAAGGTGAATATCTTCAATAAGAATGCCCGGACCATCGAAGTCGTTGGTAAACTTGACAGTGTTAGGCTCATCGTCAAGCTCATACTCATGATTCAATCAGAATTTACGCTCAAATACCTGCAATTCCAGGGATAAGAGGTTTCTGTTCTGTATAAATTAAACACAGATGCTTTTGGAGACCAAAGTGGTGTATAGTTTTGACTAGTAAAATTCATCATGTTAACTGTTTAACTTTTAGAAGTAATAATGTAAAATGGAATCCTTTTGTTGAAATCAATTGCCGCATTGAACTAGTTTGTGAACATTTATCCGCATGAAAAAGATGTTCTCGATTCGAAAGCGAATAGCCCGATGCTACGTATTTTCGATATTGTTTTTTAGAATGGAAGCGTGGACGCTAACCGAAGAATCATAAAAGCATTCTATTAGAAGTGTTTTGTTTTGAAGGTGTTGGTGTGTAAATAATACTATTATCGTGGTGTGTAGTGACATTTAGGTACATGCTAATGTAATGGTTGTCCTAACAAAGAGACGGGTTACGTCTCGAAACCGGTAGATAAAAAAGGAATTTTTACTGATGATTTTTACTAACATTAAAAATAACATTTTATTAATCAATAAGGCAACTTGAAACTTTCAAGATGTGGATCTACAGAATAATACTCAAAATAAGCTGGATGGACAAAATTATGAATGAAGATGTTATGGCTCAGATGAATAAATGAAAATAAATAAAAAGAACAACGAAAATCTTCAGTCTTTAATATCTCGGTCATGTGATGAAACATCCAGGGAAGTACGAGATCTTGCACCTCATAATGCACATTGAGATTAATAAGATTTTCAATAAAATAAAAGTATAAAATTCTGCAATCGGTCATTTTAACTGAAACACCGACTAGAGCGAATGACGTCACGCCTAAGTAACTATCAATGTGTCCCTTGAACTGTTGTCATGGACACAATTCAATGTTCACTTAGGCTTAACGTCACGTAGACGCTATGAAACCTGCGTACGTTTTCGCGCGAAATAAAAATAGGCAGATGAAAATGTAATTATTTGCGTAAAAACTTAGTTTATTAGTGAAATAATGTTATTTTCGGTAATAGTAGACGTGCACCTGCATTATGTAAGGTTGTTTCAAAATCTGTCATCATGCCTACTATTAATTTTCTTCCAGCTTTCATGAAGAAGTACAACTTCGACGGGTTCGATCTGGACTGGGAATACCCGGGGGCGGCCGACCGCGGCGGCAGCTTCTCAGACAAGGACCGGTTCCTGTACTTCGTGCAGGAGCTGAGGAGAGCCTTCGACAGGCAGGGCCGCGGCTGGGAGATCACCATGGCCGTGCCGATGGCCAAGTTCCGGCTGGACGAGGGGTACCACGTGCCCGAGCTGTGCGAGTGAGTGTCGCTCTACTAGTTCACTGCCGTTTAATGGTGCATTCTGAATCTTTAACATTTATATTACGGCTACATGTATTACTTAGAGAGTTATACGCGGTGGCATGCAGTCAATACTTGGAAATAAGCTGTGCGTATCCAGAATTTCTACAAAATAAATCGAAATAAGATTTGTATCTCGTAATATTCCTATCACAATTATTATCGTATCAATCGTACAGTAGTGAAAAATCGCGGGACATAATAATTGCAGGATTTGGAAGCTGAAAATTTGTGAATAGTACCTAAACCATTTGTTTTTTTAATAGACTTTATTCGCATGTTCTAAATATGAATATAATAAAATAATAAATAGACAAATGTCAAGAGCGTGTAATTGGGCGACCCTTGCGTGTTGCGCGCTGATGCGTGTCACACTCTTATTATCTAAAGTTGTGATTCCAGCGTAGTTCTGGAAAGTTACGGACGTTACGGATAGACAGGCAGATAAAGAAATTATTATATTTAGATTAATGTGACACGTCACATAAATATAGAATGTCGCTTTTTTCCCCAAATATTTTTTACGCCTAACCCATACTTCAATATACTGACTGCATGCATTCGTCTGGTAATACGGATACAAAAACTAGTATAGGTCTTTTCATATAAGCTTGCAATTGAGTTAGTGTGAGTACATTACGTGATACGCGCATTGTTACACGCCCCTCTCGTATTCGTAAACTTAACACAACGAAACAATACACGTATTGCGCACTGTACCCACACTAACTCAACTGCAAGCTTAAATGAAAAGACCGATCTATAAAAATATTATGAAAAATATTAGAAACAAGCCCCTTACATTTACATGAAATTTTTGAACAGCTACCAATTTGAAATAAGATGGCGGATCATACTGGATAAGGTACTTTAAAGTCTTTTTATTTTTCATCGATAAACATTTCAATGGAGGGTTGTTTTTAGACGAAAGTGAATTGAAATTTTCCATAAGATGCGACAGGAGAACTTCTGCAACGGGTGTATTTCTATCGAAGTCTTCCTAACAGAGAGAAGCATTATAATACGAATCAAATTATCAATATCTTTGTTGAACATCTTAATTCTATATCACAAATAAATAGGTATTGAGTAGGCTTAATATACATTAATGGGTTTTAAGAAAGTGTTGATTGATAGATTGAGGGTTTTACTTGTTGATAAAATCACTTTTGAACCAATTTTCTTAATAATTCAAAATAATTCACTATATATGTAAATGTAAAAGAAGTCTTTTGAATATGTTAGCCTATTATTTTACTAAAAAACTTTACACACAGGTTTTTTGTAAATTTATAGGAATATTATTTTAGTCGGTTCATTAAAATATTTAACGGTGATGATATCTGTTACAACTTTCAAATAAATCGTGGAATAACATCACATTAATCTTTTCTTTTGGAAGTATGCTAATTATTTTAGTAATCTTTTCAAAACTGGATTGTATCAAGTTTGCTGGGTATGCGGAGACTAAAAAAATCTGGAATTTTTAACGGTGCTTTTTCCATATGACCTTTTTATGTGACATCTGTTTTTGTTGGATGGCCGAATGCTAATGCTTTCATTAATTTTATTTAGAATTCGCTGTTTTTCTTTAAATTTATTAAGACCGATAACCAAAATATTTGGCTTAAATGAATATGGTTACTAATATGGGAATTTAATTTATGTTAAAAAAATGGTACTCTAAAATTGTAGGTACCTACTTTGTTTGTGCATATGATAAACTTTTGCTAATAGAAGTTATATTCTTAGGACTCGACCAATTTTGATTTGCATGTTATAATACATATCATTTTTGGGGTTAGCATGTTTAGGTATTATTTTGTTTGGGCTAAATTTGTATAATTTTAAACACCGGTAAAAATAACGGAACTTGGTGTTACAAATTTAGATTCTTACAACTCAGGTGCCAATTAATTATACAATTCTATTGATTATTAACGAGGCATTGAAGAAAATCAAAAAAATATGAATTATTTTTTTGATTTGTATATTCAAAAGAGAACCGAAATTTTTTCTTAAATATATATTTTTTTTAAATTAACTTAATAAATAACCATATGAGTATAAGACACACACACAATGAATTTTCTTCAATCGTACACGTTTTAAGTATTTAATTATTTTTTTACAATTTAGATCAAATTTCTATAACAAAAAATTACAATCTAGAACGGTTCTCTTATAACTTTTTGACTATGTATATTTGACATTTTAATAATGGGTTTTGATTTAACTCCTCTGGTCTCCAGAGATGAACGTTTTAGCAGTAATGATATTTTTTTGCCAATTTTTTGGAGTAAAAAAAATAAGATTACAAAATATGTCTCAAATTTCTATGAAAAAATTACTTTTTACTATTTAGAACGGTTTTATTATAAATATACATATTTTTCTCTGAAAATTAGATTTTCTAAAAATGAGTTTTGATTCCCACCATAACCCACTACGAACCGGAAACATACATAAAAGTTTACTGGCAATTGAAGACAGAGCAGATATTACTTCTATAAAAAAGAGCTATCAATTATCTGATAACGTCGGCATTATACAGAGATATAAATCGAAAAATTATTATGTAATATATTATATAATATATTATAATTTAATGTTTTCCGCTTTTCCAGAGCCGTGGATGCTATCCATGTGATGTCGTACGATCTGCGCGGGAACTGGGCTGGCTTCGCTGATGTGCACAGCGCTCTGTACAAGAGGCCACACGATCAATGGGGATATGAGAAACTGAATGTGGTTAGTGTATATAATTAATTGACATAGCGATAACTCATTGATTCAATACAGTGGTATTTTAATGTTCAAATAAACATTTAATATTTAACAAGTGTTTTTAGTTGTTTATTATACCTGTTGATGAGAGAAACTGCAGTTTGAAAACCATAGAAGAAGAAGAAAGAAGAACAATACTTCTTATTATTCTTTTTCTTCCTTTTTAGACTTATGTGGTCTGTTCTCCAGAGGATAACGCCTCTGTTCAAGGACTGGTTCCGTGAAGCTGATTATGTAGTCTATAGATGTAAAGGAGTCTCGTACTGTCCATTATCTGGACATGACCATACCAATCCTTCACTGTCTACTCCATCGTATAATGTGTTCAGCCTTAAATATCTCTCTTATTTTAGTGTTCCTCACGCGATCCCTCAGAATCTTGCCTGCTATCATCCTCAGTGTCTTCATCTCGGAAGTCCTCAATATTTGTTTAATTCTGATTGTGTCTACTTTGCTTCAAAACAATATTTGTGTTGTATAAAATATAGTGGTTAGTGAATATTGTACTATATGGAGTGACAACGTCCTCAAAGACATCTCTGCCTTAGAGCTTCGGAACTGGAGAGAGCTGGCACTAAACCGATATGAGTGGAGGAAGATTATTGAGGAGGCCAAGACCCACCAAGGGTTGTACTGCCAAGAGTGATGATGATGATGAATATTGTACTATTTTTTTTTGAGTGATAATAAATTCCGACCCACATAACATACCTTTCCAGCAATAGGTAATTGAAGTAAAAATCGCTTGTTCTTCTTCCCTATAACTTTAACATTATCATTATTAGCCACTGTCAATCCACTGCTGGATTTGTGACCCACAACTACACCATTCTCTCTGGCCCTCTGGCAATCTGTATCATGTCGCACTGCTCTGATAATGTTGTGTATTCATCTAGACCTCTAAATATTTTTTTATCTCAATACCATTCAAGGATATTTTTATCCATTGAATATCTATCTGGCTTAATAAATATGGCCCATACATTGCCATTTATGCTTTTTAATAGTGACATTAACTTGTAATGGCATTGAAGAATTTCATTTTATGTAATGATCCCAGAAATTATTTAATATAGTGGATAAATTGCTAGACAACGATACAATCTACCAATACGAGCCAATCGGGAATCAAAGAGGGCTGATGTTTATGTTATGTTATGTTATGTTGTGTGAGCCTAGTTGGCCACTACCTTATTGTATAGGTCTTTCCATTTGGCAAATACAATCGTCAAAGGTGTTTACGACTATAAACACCAACACAACGAAACATTGTGCGTCGCATGCATAGCTTACACATACTGATTCGATTGTCTTACTTAAATGGAAAGAGGTTTACCAGGGTTGAAGCTAGAGGTATAGGACGCCCTATATCTCCGCGTCGTTCTCCTGATAACGTTGAATACGACTTCAACGAAACGTCGAGAAACGTTTCTCGGAAAACGTACGGTTCATATAAAATATCCGTAACCATTTACAGTTAAATATGTTTAACGACCGTAATAATAACCTTAACTCTTTAATAAGTTTGCTGCTTCTAATGTACCTTTAATTGATCAGAATGACGGTCTCGAACTGTGGGTGAGCAAGGGCTGCTCCCCGGACAAGCTGGTGGTGGGAGTTCCCTTCTACGGGCGATCCTTCACCCTGTCCCAGGGAAACAACAACTACGAGCTGGGAACCTACATCAACAAGGAGGCCGGAGGGGGAACTCCTGGAATATACACCAATGAGACTGGATTCTTGGCTTACTTTGAGGTAATGAAACCTTTTATTCAATTTGTGAAATACTAGCTACCCGTTGTTTAACAATTGGTAAATAATAGTATTAAATTTAATTTGGAGTGCGTTATATGTTTATCTAAAGAATAACTGAAAAATTTGGGTCAAAAGGTCGCTTCCGGATCTACCAGGCGAATTCGCACCCTACCGACCGTCATTCTTTTGCTGACCTCCTGGCCGCTCTCTATTGTCATCAGAATGGAAAATAGTAGTGGAAAGTAGTAGTAGTAGTAGTAGCCTTATGGAGGAATTTTTTTTCATTTAAGAGTGCTTCGGATTACATACATGCTTCTGGAACGAATAATGCTCGTAGTCCATAGATTAATTATATTTTAAAATAAAATTATGAAATCGCGTTGGTTGTGATTGCCTGTTGACTGATATTGATCTCCATTTCTCGTTTTCAGATTTGCTTGGATGTAGATGCACCAGACAGCAAATGGACCCAAAAGTGGGACGGCATTGGATTGGTTCCGTTTGCTTACAAAGGTTTGTTAACAAATTTACAAATTTTGTTAAACTTGTTGAAAGGTGACGTCAACATATTAATTCGATATACATATTGACAAACAGAATGGATCCCTAATTTTTGTCAAGAAAGATTACTTAATTACAAACCCGATTGAACACAACAAATCATTTCAACTTGTCTACTAGGAACACAATGGGTCGGGTATGAGAATCTGAAGAGTATGCAGATCAAGATGGACTGGATCCGGTCCAAGGGATATTTGGGAGCCATGACCTGGGCCATCGACATGGACGACTTCAGGGGAGTGTGCGGCCCTGTCAACCCTCTCATCAATATACTGCACCGCAGCATGTCCGCTTACACTGTGCCCACACCTACCCTCACAACTACGCCAAGGGTAATTGTTACAATTTTTCTTACGACTGCACGAAACGACAGCGGTTGATCCACACATCTTGCTTCGCAAATTGTAATTCCACAATGGATTGAAATTATCTAAAACCAAGAAGATTTGTTGCTATCCAAGTTCAATAATTGCTCACACACTTTCTCACTACACAGATGGATACATAATTCTCTACACGATTCTTAGAAGCAGATATGTCAGTTGATATTAAAAATAAACAGGCAAAAGGCCACAAAATATTTTAAAAAAAACATCTAAATATAATTGAATTTTTGTGAATATTTCATTTAAATATTAATGATATGGTTGTATGGTCCCCCTTATCACAATGTACATGTATAAACCATGAAAGAAATCAGCATAAATTCTTAAGATTTGTCAATTTATAATTAAATGTACCCATTTCTTCAATTGACTTCAAAATGCTTATGAATGAACTTAATATCCTTATTTTGTTAGATATAAGAAAATTATTTGACTTAATATACAAAATTATCTCCTCTCAGTATGTCTCAGAATTCCATTGTCAACGCGTTCCAAGGATATGTTTTTACGATATATGCAAACAAACTACCACATACACTCATCACTGCCTACACATACTGGGCAACGAATACAGCGAGTTTGTAGACGTATTTCATGGTAACTTAACTACTTAAAAATTGCTTTTGTGGATTTCTTTTGTTTTTCAATGATGCTATATAAACACACAGATAATAAAAATCATTTTTTAAAAAAAGATAATACTCACAAACTTGGTTTAAATGTTTTTTTAATCCTTTGTAAAAAAAATTATGCCTGAAAAAATATTATCAGCATAACTCACTGTGCTAATAATCACTATTTATCTTTCAAACTATGTCACTAATGTCATTCTGGCCATATAGAACAGAAAATGATTTTGATATTCACCACGTGGTTACAGCCTGATTGGCAAAAGCCCCCCAGCACCCCTTCAGACCTCAGCGAGGGAGGCCCCGCCCCTTCCACCACGCCTGGCACTCCGAGGCCCACCACCACGGCCGGCACTCCGCGGCCTACAACCACTGCCGGCACTCCGAAACCTACCGGCACGCCCGGCACTCCGAAACCCGCCACCACAGCCGGCCCACCACCCTCAACATCTCAGGTACAGTTTACCCTTTCCTTTAAAGCTGTATTGCAAAAGTATTTATATCACTTTACAAAATTATTCTCATCGATTACTTTGAGTCTATTGACTAAAGATCACAAAATAATATTTAATTGTTGGTCGATCTATGTATGTCCCAATTCCCTTGCTTAATAGACTAAAAGCCAGCGAGCGCCAGACGTTACAGTATCAAACCTGGAATATTTTCTGTATGCGTACACTGCTCCACTTAGCGAAAAGGCAGTAAATCCATACGTTTTGAAAAATGTTTTTTTTTTAATTTTGGATACTTCGGTCGTATTTTACCTTTCCAGTGAGCTTGTTTTTCGTATTTCCATCAAAATATAAAAATATAAACATTTTTAATTTGCAGTATATCCATCTGGGGTAGCTTATTAGCAGCTTTAAGGTTTAAACAATATATAAATGCCTCAAATAATAATTAAATAACCTTTTTAATATTAATTCAGTATCTATTGACTAAGCGAAAAAAATAATAATATTCGATTGAATAATAGAAATTGCTCCATTCACATTTCCTTGATTTACTCAGCAATTTGTTAAATGGAGATAGAATACCTACTGCTTTTAGCTTAGTGGGGCAGGACACTACAGTAGGTAAGACGGTTTGGATATTATTACATTTGGGTATGGGGGATTTCAGCAGATTAGGTACATACAAGTAAAATGTAAAAATAACAAACCTGATTTTTTTATATGTTTAACGGGACAGTACTATTATACACTCATATTAATTTAATTAATTAATCATTGCCAGATGCTTTTCGCGGGTCATTTCTACCGCCGACGCTTTGGAGTTCTACAAATAATCGTGTCATTTACATTATATAATAGTAACAAATCTGAATTTTACATATTTTATTCGGGCCAATATTTAACAGCATTACCTGATGTCTTGTATTTTAACGTTTTATTAACACATTTTAAATGCCGGTATTACATATTTATGTTATCTGCCAAAATTCCCTAACCTCAAACGTCATAATATCCAAACCTTATCTACTATATATAGTGTACATGTACAGAAAATATTTTAGATTTGATGCTATATCGTAAACCTGGCGCTCGCTGACTCCTCCTCTATACAATGGTTCTCTTACTACATGATATTATGATTATTGAAAGCTTTATCACTATAATTCTGTATATTAATTAATATTGCTCTGTTTATTCAGAGTCCTGGTGACGTGGATTGCAGCGGGAACAATGACTTTATGCCTCACAAATCATGCACTATGGTAATGTTAACATTTTACTATTGTTTTTTTTAATAGAGATGCGAACACTTAATGCGTGACACGTCAACATTCTTACTATTTTCAAACTAAGCTAAACGCTTGTGCTTTGAAAATAGGACTAACTTGCCGGTCTGGAGTGAGGTTCGAACCCGCGACCTTTGGATCACGAGGCCAGAGTCCCAAGCACAAGACCAACAAGCTGCTCGTATAATATGAATGTAATCATTGGTTGTAGCGAATACCTAATTTGGTACACAGTTGATTTTGTAATATACATACAGTGGTACCTCGGTATACGTAATTAATCTGTTCCAGATCCTTGGACTTATACCAAACAGGACGTATACCAAATAAAAAAAATCCGTAATTAAAAAATAAAAATAATAAATCATTAATCCGTTCCCAAAAAAAAATATCATCTTATTGGCATATTATACATTCTGCCTTATTCTGAAATAAGGAGGCCCTCGTAGCGCAGTGGACATGACACTGGCTTCCCACACCGAGGGTTCCGGGTTCAATTCCC
This sequence comes from Agrypnia vestita, assembly GCA_016648135.1. NCBI lineage: Eukaryota > Metazoa > Arthropoda > Insecta > Trichoptera > Phryganeidae > Agrypnia > Agrypnia vestita. Next base: position 39,102 of record JADDOH010024096.1, on the reverse strand, counting down.
GGTGAGGTCACAATCTATGTGATTTACTCAAGCCTGGGTGTTTTGTGATGTATTTCGCTTCTGTAATTGGGCCTCCTGGTCTGTTGAAGCGTAAAAAAAAAATTAAATAATTAAAAAATAAGCAATATTGCTGTTTCAGTATCCTGACAGGTATTGTACCTATAACGTATAAAGCTAGCATTGCGATGATAAAAATGTATTATAATCATTTTTAAAAATTTCAACATTAATAAATTTTTAAATTTGCAACAATTTTTTACGTTTTTCGATGATTTTAAAATGCATTTTATTCATATAAAGAGATTATTAAAAATATATATGTTTTGTACTTTCTCCAAAATAAAACCACTATTTAACAGTTAGTTTTTTATTAAAAGCACGTTAATTTCCTAAAATCAATCTGATCATGAATATTTTTTAATTAGAAATGCACACATAGTACAGATGTTATATTAATATTTTTTCTAGTTTCAACTAGTGTATTATTCGAGCATAAAATTATATGAATACTGGGTGTAAATCCCTGACCCCTGATTACCAAGCAAGGGTCGCTAGAGTTAACAAGCATGTCGGATCAGTGGTGTTCTGATTAAATTATATCATAAAATTACAAATTATTCTTGCTATTTTTTAGTATTGGAGATGCGTCCATGAGGAAGCAGTGCTGTTCACGTGTCGCCCTGGAACAGTATTTAATGGAAGCACTAAAGTCTGTGATTGGCCAGAGAACGCCGACAGGGAGGAATGCAAGAACCAATAACTGTTCACCGTTTTGATCTGAGAGTATCATCTTTAGTCAACTTCATTCGATAATTAATAAATTCATTCATCACAACGTCATTCAAATAACTAATTATTTATTATTACCTATTTATTATCCCTTAATACTTACGTGCCATGTGAAACTTATTGTATAATTTATTTCTTAAAAAGCATGATTGGGATCATGATATTTTAAGACATGTAGTATTAATTATAATTGATGAACACATTTCAGCCATTATACTTCTGCATTAAGTTTATGATATACCTTTTCCGACCATATCTTATGTGAAAAGTTAATAAATATATTTATTTTAATTTTTGTTTTTATTTCAATTATACATTATTTAGCATTATTCATGTAAAACCCATGATCGCAATCAGAACAGAATACTGGATCCCTTGAGGTCGCCAATATAGTTAAGTCTTCAAACAAATATTGTAATTAAACAGGAAATGAGGGAGAATAGATTAAATAGTAATCAGCAATTTTTGTTTGTGGTTATTAATTTTTAATTCAATTAAATACCAAAATTCACTTGATTTAAAGCACTTTATTTTTGGTTACACTAACCGGTTTCAATAACGTGATTCACATCATTGAAAATAATTATTTTTTAATAAGAATACAAGAGTTGATATGCTCCATATTTATACTAATATGTAAAGAGGTAAAGTTTGTGAGTTTATAAGTTTGAATGTAGGAGGTAATCTCATTTCAAAAATTCTTTCACCAATATTTAGAATGATCTTTCGGAGTGGGCACAGGCTATATATTATTATCCCATTTTAATAAAGGGACTTTTCGTGATGACCTATTTTACAACTAAAGTCGACGAAAAAATTGTCGAGTTTTGCGTTTTTTACGAACGCTGTCTTAACGGTAAGAGATATTTAAATACTTTTTATAGAGAAGTTGTAGAACTCAAAAAGTTTTATGAAAAATCTGCGTGTAATAGCGAAAGGAAAAACTACATTTCAAAATGAAGATTACAACACACACACGTTCACCAGTTTGAAGACTACAAAGCGTATACTACAATTGTAGTAAAAACTACATGAAGTGAAGTAATTGTAGTACTACGAAATGAAGTGAAGTAATTGTAGTACTACGAGATGAAGTGAAGTAAATGAAGTGAAGTAATGGAGTAATTGTAGTATTAATGAAGTGAAGTAATGAAATTAAGTAATTGTACTACAAAATTGTAGTACTAGTGAAGTAAATATTTTTTCCCGAATAAAAAGTTTGGCGAGCTAAAAAAAATGACGATATCTTCTCCGAAATAACATTTGGCGACCTAAAAAAAAAAGATCGACAACCAGATTTCTTCATTCGATCCCAAAAATTTTTCAAACCATCGGGGGGGGGTTGTTACAGAGATTTCTTCGTTTATCTACATCAAGTTCCCAAAAATTTCTTCGTTCGGTCCCAAAATTTTTCAAACCATGGAGGGGCGGGTTGTTACAGTTTCCAGAGATTTCTTCATTTATCTACATCAACTTCTCAAAAATTTCACGTAAAAAATGTACTGTTTAAAATATGCGCTCATACTTTCGATAACTTTGAAGTATGTGTACTTTGTAGTGTTCGCTTTGAAATGAAGTGTACTATTTGAAGTATATACTTTCAATAACTTTAAAGTGTGTGTAGTTTGTAGTGTGCACTACACTTCAAAACATGTGAAGTGTGCACTTCAATGTAATGTAGTACTACATTGTCGTAGTGAGTACAGAGCGGACCCATCACTAGCGTGTAACCTTAACACGTTAAGGTTAATACACAAATTGATAAAATATTACTAAAAGTCTACACGTGCGAAGCCGCGGGCACAGACAGCTAGTTGATAATAAAGGAAAACAATTAGATAACTTGAAAGCTCTAAGAATCAAAAGCCTTTAAATAATAATGAATCTATAATTAATAACCGGAAGAATCTAACCTACAGTACTGTATTAAAAAACATGTTCCATTCACCGCATTGTCTGTCTCTTCCCCTCCCCCCATTTATTACACCACGTCACAGTCACCCACCCACTTTAACACCTGACACTAATTTTATTTTATTTTAATTAAAGATTAGAGAGAATTAAAGAGCTTCACTCAAGCTCGGCTTGGTACCGACTCGGTCCAGCGGGAGAATCAGAATCAGGTCTCTAGGTTCGCCAGGCATACTCCCAGGCATCTCCTAGGAAGGCGAGGGCTGCCCCTTTGGAAAAGACGGACCCTTTGATTTTCATTCACCGTCAGGTGCTCGTGTCACCCTTATTTTATATTGTTTAGTTTGTAGTTTACCCTGTAGAAAGAACAGTGGTTCCGAAACCTGTTGGTGTTACCAAAATATAGAAGTTCAATGCATGTAAATTTTTGTGTTTAATTTAATTAAAAATACATTTAGTTATTTATTGTTTTAGAAATATCATTGCAAGTACACATACACACACATCCGTATGTGGGTAAATCCAAACATTACATTTTTCATCAATCTTTACGTCACATTTATATTTAGTAATTTAATACTGCATCCATAAAATCCATACATGTTCAATGAAGAAGTATTTTTAGACACCAATACTATTAAATTATTTTGAAATAAAATGTGTACGCTCCACTTTGCTTTACCCTTTTCCAGTTATTACGCCTAAAAAACAAAACCCCTTTCTCATTTAAACCACTCGAAACCGCCTGAAACTTGTCGCCTGTGTTGAATATTTTCAAACTAGTACCTCAGTTTGTTGTGGCATTCGATCACATAATTCAAAGAATCTAATCCCGTGTGGATTTGTTCGATAATCACATGAGTGATTATAAAATAATTTCGAGATTAATTATTACTGTTAAGAAGTAGGCGAATTACACATTGATAAGACAAGACCTTTATCGAGTTTTTTCTTTTAAGTTTAATAATACGCATAAAACACGTCCGTACATGTTATATATGCATATAAATATCTAATACCTAGTAGTTATTACCCATCAAAAATTAACTTTTAATGTTTAAATTTCAGTTTTACATTAATTAGACATCAGTTATAATCTCGAATTGCTGAAATTCATCTCAATTTTCCTCATTTTTTCACAAAAAGCCAACAATTTTTTTTTACTTTCAGTAAAAATTTAATTGTCATGTAGCGTAGCTTAAAGCGATCTGGTAGCGTCGGTATGGGACATTAAAAATGTACTGTATAAAAATTTTACAAAATTTTCTATAGCATTTTTTCATGACAAATTTTACTAAGAGATCCATCGAATAAACACATTCAATGTTTAAACACCTGTTGCTTGTCCCTAAACTTTATTTTAATATAATATTTAAATGTTTAAATAGAGTTTATACAAATCTAGAGGGAGATAAATCCACGACTCTGAGACCATGGACCTTTACTTTAAGATGTTTAATAACCTTTATTAACTACATTCCATTTTTTTCATCTTTCGATTTCTATATTCATTATTCGTGTGATATTTTTAATTCTTTAACAATTTCTTTGTTGTGTAATATTATTGTGTAATATTTTGCACGAATACGCATTATTATCAATGATAATGACGTGTGCGATAACAGCCCCTATATAAAGGCTATGTTTATCTCGCGAAAATCAGTTTTGAGACGTCTACCATCAGAATAAGGTATTTCAAAGAAGCACCATAGTGTACACATTAATTATAAATACGTCAATTTAGAAATTTATTTATTTTTCTTCAAATTTCACCTGCGTTGGTGTCTCAAAATATTTATAAAACGGCCATTTTTTTTAATGAATATTGTTTATTTGAACTGTGTAAAAAAAATATATTCTAAATTTCATTTTTTTAACTAAAAGTTGTTTTTATAATTGTAATTTACTTTTTCTTATTATTTTTCTTATTTTCTTATTACTTCTGGGAACACTAAACAAAGTATAACATTTCACTGCGATAATGTCAACATTAATTATCTCTACAATTCACAAATTGTGAAATGAATAAAAAATTCAGATATTTTTTCTGAATCATTAATTAGTTTTAAAAAATCTCTAATAATTTCACTCTGTAATTTATGTAGATAATATTTATATTTTGTCCTTATTAATTGAGTTTATTTTCTATTGAATGAATTTGTTACAAAAAATTTTATTATGTTTCTAATTTGTTATATTCCATATAATCTTGTATTTTTCTATTTTTAGTTTGAAATTATTATAATTATTAGCAATTTACTTATATTCTCTTTTACTACTTCAGTTTTAAATTTAATTTTCTTTTATTTAGTTATTTTTCGCTATTTAGAAAAGCGCTTCTGTATGTGTCGATATTACTATTGTTAATGGTACTTCGTACCACATAAGAGATTAAATAAATGAAGTATGAAATGATTCATGATAAATTAGATGGAGAATTAATTTGTAATATAATTTAGCGGAAAAAAGTTTAAAAATTTCGACATAAAAATACGCGAAAATTTATATATTTTCTTGTTTAAAAACCGGTATTTAATAAACTCATTTTGTTTTCCAGGTCTCATCATGAGGCTATCTGTTTATCTACCACTCCTCGTCTTAGCAGCGGTGGCCACCTCTGTTTCAGGTATATTTTAATATTTATTACACACTAATATACCCCGTTATTTAAAATGTAGTAAAAATGCACAGTAATTATACACATTTGCGTATTTTGGTTTCACAAACGCAACACATGGATTCACTATTCTTAATAACCAAACTTAACAGTAAATTACTTAAATGTATTAAAACATTCATCGTGACTCAGTTATTTTTAAGGTTAATTTCAGGTTACGTGAATTTCAATTAATTTTTGATTTTATTAAGTAAAAACACTGAAGGGTAGTTTTAAAAAACTAATATTTTTCCAGACAACAATAATTAAGCACTCTTTTAAATTATTTTTCAAGTTTAAATGCTGTTCTGAGATTATTAAATAATCCAATTAAATACGAGTAATTACTTCAGTGTTCGGAGAGTTATTTCTTTTACGAAATATAGTAACAGAACATAGAATTTATAATCTAGAACGTATACTCTTTTTAAAATGTGTATAAATGTATCTAGACTTGTGTCTAAGTCACTCAGCGTTGTCAGAAAAGGATCCTAATGTAATTTGTCAAGGAGCATCCAAATTTTTATTTCATTTAGCGGTTTGGATCAATTTTATGCATGACAAAAAATATAATTTTTAATAGATTTTAACCAATATTGGAGTATTAGATTAAGGACATTTAATTATTTACTTATTTATTTATTGTGCAGTAATATTTCTGCTGTTTAAAAGTAGTAAAAATGCACAGTAATTACAATTACGGTAACATCACCTTTAGGCATAAAAAAATACACACAAATTCTTTTTTTGACGTAACTATGTCACATATATAAAATTCGATTTGTTATCATTATTTACGACATACATACATTGTTTAATACTTTTCATTATCATGGCAAATTAAATGGAAAATTTTATAACGGCGGAGTTATGTTTCCTTAAGGCTCCATGATGCGCGCATCTGGTGGAGATAATCATGTCCTTGTTTCTTGTTAAATGATGTAATGTCGGTGATGTAGCTTTTTAAAATTGTTCATTTTCGAATTCGCTTTTCAGATTTGTTCATTTTTGACTTGCAAAACACTGTTCTACGAGACGTGCGATATTATGATAAAATATAAATTAAATCCAAAACACGTACCTCATACAGGCGAAAATGATTCAGATCATTTTCAATTAAACTCTTTCTCAATCTTCCAGACATCTTAAGAGATATAATAGCTCTCCACAAATTTTAACTTTTTGTGAAAGGTATAGAATAGATGTTACGGCGTATCATTATATTATATTACATAGGTACACTCAATTTGCTCATATTATGTTGCTAAAACGTGCTTACCTTGTTGCAAAAGGCGTTTTTTGTACGTACTTTAGGTATTGTTATAGTCTTCCCTTTATTATTCTTGACTTAATCTATGTATATTAAAAATGCTTTGTAATCAATATAATATTTTTTTCTCTCCTTTTTATTTTTCCATTTAATTACATTGTACATAACGGAGTTAATTACATTTTACATAACGGTGTTAAAAAAAATGAATGCAGTCATCGAGGCTTATTAAATTAAAATGTTATAAATTCGAGATTATATAGGAAATATAGCCTATTTATTTATAAGAAACATGATTTTGGAAGGGTACATAAAATGTATAATTCAGTACATTTTAAATAACTAATCCTCTGTGAATGCACGCTTTGCTTTTATACCCCACATATATATTTGCACAACAGAATTAAGCTTAACCATCTTTAATGGAGAATTTAATTATCGTGTTTAAAAATGGAGGACATTTTCATATATTGTTAATGTGACCACTAAACTATGTCTATAAACATTGTTTGTCCCAACACAATTTTTTTCGAGCGAGATAGGATGGCCGCTATTATGAATAACGGACGAAAATTGTGTAGAAATAAATAAATCTCAAATATTTTATACAATTATTCCACAGGTGACCAGCCGGCTCGTATTGTCTGCTACTTCAGCAACTGGGCTATTTACAGGCCCGGCATCGGAAAGTATGGACAAGATGATATTCCCGGGGAGCTGTGCACGCATTTGATTTACTCCTTTATTGGAGTGGATGACTCGAACTGGGAGGTTCTCGTTATAGATCCAGAGGTAAGACCATTATTATTATTACTATTATTGTTATTATTATTGCTATTATTATTATTATTATTATTATTATTATTATTATTATTATTATTATTATTATGATGTACCAGGTCTTCCTTCAAAAAAGTTTTTTTTCAAGTGAAGAGGACAGCAGGATACAAAAACAAAAAAATACAACAAATTAGTCAATAATGTATTCTCCTTTTTTATCTACAACCTCTTCCCAAATATCCACAAGTTTTTCGATAAGTTTTCCTTTAGTTAAACGCGAACAGAAAGTGTTGAAAATGCTCACTTTTGTCTACTTGACATTCTATTTTTATTTGTCCAAACTGATGTCTAGCCTTAGCAACTTGTACAAACTTGATTCAAGACAGTTTCTGTCTCTCAACTATTGTTTTCCTTCTGCTTTATTTTCCCTTAATAATTCTTTGTAGAAGACAAGCGGGACTATTCTCATTAATTTGCATTATCATATTATTTTAAAAATTAGAAATCGATTCGTGTCGTACACATCTCTATTTATCCAAAATGACAAAATATTAAATTTAAGCCGATTTTTCCACTATAATGACATAAATATTAACATTTGACAGATGTCTTGATATTTCTTATAGAAACTTTACATATATATATATATATATATATAGGTGCATACAAGGATGTAATATCGATTTCGTTATTCAAAGAATAGGGGAAAATATTTAGTTTCATAAATGATGTACCCAAAATACTCATTTTTACTACCCTTAACGATATTTGAAGGTGTTATCGTATTTTGGTGTTTGTTATGTGAGACGATTGAAAAGGATTAAGAAAGATTGTGCTATGTGAGTATAAAAATAGCTCCAAATTCAGCTTCACATTCTTACTCATATAAATCTTGCTGTCTTACTTAGTTACACGTAAAGGTAGGCAAGCAGGCATTAATGGTGATTTAACTTTAACACGCACATATATGTTTCACTAAATTTATAAGAATTTACAAGATTACAAAAGTTTTTCAGAATATGCCATCAGAATGGCGAACTCAGCATTGCAATAAACTTAGAAGACGGGATTCGAACGTTGATCTATGTTATCAAAATGAACGTCCTAACCACTCATAAGCCATACACCCACAAAAAATTTGAGATCAAATGTGTTTTAAGTATGTCAAACATCAACGTTTCATTTCTAGACTGATCGAGATATGTTTGTTTATCTATACAAGTGTTTTTAAGTAGAAATATTGATTACGAATAATTATTATTAGCGATAATAATTTATCAATTGAAGATTAAGATTAAAATTCTCGCTATACTAATTTACCAACTTAATAATGAGCTACCAACTTTCTAATCTTCTTCTGGTGGCATATCCTATCGGAAGATCATTCTGTTTTTAGTTTTTTTATCATACGATACGATTTTATCATACGATCGTATGATTTTATCATACGATAAAATCATACGATTTTAGTTACCGCCGCAGGGAACAACTGAGTCGAGTTACACTTATAGTCTAGGAGCTGACCGTCGTCAACCCTACGTCATCGAGTACCAGGATGGGACTTGTATAGGGTGGTGCCCTGTAGGATGGGTATCAAAAAAAAACAGGGTTGCCTGGGATCATCCTGGAGCGTTTTGTGTAATCGCTAAATAATGACACCTATTTTTGGGTAAAAATTACGTCATCGAGTACCAGAATGAGACCTAGCACATTCGATGCCCTGCATCGAGTACGACAAGAAAAAACAGGGTTGCCACCTTCTACCCTGGCACTTTCTAGAATCGGGCAGATTTTAGGGAGGTGAAAAATAGGAAAAATTACGTCATCGAGTACCAGTATGAAATTAACGCCATTCGATAGACCTAATAACCCGTTTCATAAAAATATATGGTTGCCTGCCCTCAGCCTGGAGCATTTCCCAGTCGGCCAAGTTTTATATCGGGTGTAGTACGCCCTGTACTAAGGTCAAGAAATCGTTGTGTAAAACAATGAGGCTGTTTTATAATAGTTCTGGGTAAAAATAATATTAATAATGAATTATATATAAAAATAAATTGAATATAAATAATAATAATAATATAAATAGTAATATACGTGGAATCTATTTGCCATCCGAGCAATTTTCAGAATCACATAAGTGTATTTTTACTTTTATTTCAAATGTGCATTTCGACAACATTGTGACCTTTTTGCTCGACCACGTGGATGAGAAAGCACTATTGTAATAAAGTAAAAGAGAGAGATAACCGTTTACCTGACTTGTTTACCACGCTCGTAGTTTAGTCGCTGGTTAACGTTTGCGTCGCCGCGTCTCTTTCACCAAGCACAATAAATCGTTGAATATTATTATATTAGATGATGGAATGTGATGTTTAAGAAACTCTTCAATGGTTTACATTGCATTAAGGAGTTTAGTTCCAAGCAACTGTTATAATGAAAATTATGTATTATTTTAAAAATTTTACTTTTTTATATCAGGTAGCTGACTCATTGTCAGTGTCCTTTATATTGGTTGAGTATCACTTTCTCCTTGTCAGTGTCAAGGAGAAACATTGACAAGGAGAAAGTGATACTCAACCAATATAAAGGACACTGACAATGAGTCAGCTACCTGATATAAAAAAGTAGAATTTTAAAAATAATATTTATAAAGGACTTTCATACTCAACTCCACTAAAGTAGGCGGACTGATGGTGAAGCGAAATAAAATTTAGGTTAAGAAATAAAATAAAAACATAAATTAATTTCAAATCGATGTCATTTTATTTACCAAAAATAAACATATATTTTTGCTTCATCCTCCGATGAACTAACGCTTATGTCATAATCGTTATTGGAATCGTCATGAGACAAAATATCATCAACTGTTAGTGGTGTTGTATCGCCTTCAAACCACACAATTGTATATTTATTATTATTGTCCCTTTTCCAACCAAATTCCACTGGAGAAAAAATTGAGCATAACGGTTGGGTGACATTTTGCCACATTGCATTTACAAAAATTTCTCTAAGAATCTTTTGTTTTAAGGAACGCCGGCATGGCGGCATAGTATGTGCCTCAAAATTAATAACTTTTTTTAAAAACTTCAATGAATTACTACATCCCTCATATTTTTTACTGAATAATTGAAACCTCCCCTGGTCAACACCACCACAACCTTTGATGCCGTACAATTCGTTAGTAAATTTCTGGAGGGCATTCATTTTTTTCGCATCGTCTATATCTGCCGAACCGTTTAAATTGGCGAACATTTCTTGTAATTCTATGTCCTTTCGTAAAAGTTGCAAAGCCTTTACCTTTCCCTTTCACACAAAAATGGCAAAACCTTGTATAACGACGATCCTATGTTGTTAAACATTCTTGTTAAATTTATCACCGGTGTTTTAGAGCCCGAAACCATCCACACTTCCTTATTTGGCATCTTGTGTAAATTGCCAAGAATTATTATCATGACATCGGTGTCAGACGCCTTTATCAATGCTTTTGCACCTGTATTTTTATATAAATGATAAACTATTCTTGTATCACTTTCTTCGTGTTCGCATTGATACATTATCTCTTCAGACTTGAGGATTAGGGGATGACATCCCTGTCAATCTAGTCTGTAAGTGTAACACTTGTCGTGATTACTACATCCAGTCGGCCAAGTTTTATGTCGTACTACATCCGATATAAAACTTGGCCGACTGGGAAATGCTCCAGGCTGAGGGCAGGCAACCATATATTTTTATGAAACGGGTTATTAGGTCTACCGAATGGCGTTAATTTCATACTGGTACTCGATGACGTAATTTTTCCTATATTTCACCTCCCTAAAATCTGCCCGATTCTAGAAAGTGCCAGGGTAGAAGGTGGCAACCCTGTTTTTTCTTGTCGTACTCGATGCAGGGCATCGAATGTGCTAGGTCTCATTCTGGTACTCGATGACGTAATTTTTACCCAAAAATAGGTGTCATTATTTAGCGATTACACAAAACGCTCCAGGATGATCCCAGGCAACCCTGTTTTTTTTTGATACCCATCCTACAGGGCACCACCCTATACAAGTCCCATCCTGGTACTCGATGACGTAGGGTTGACGACGGTCAGCTCCTAGACTATTATCCCAGTCCCTCAGGTGCAGCGTCTTCCTACGCTTCTTTTACCACTTATTTTCGCCTGGATGATGTGTTGGTTTCGATTATATTGTGGTCTTCTCATATCTCCGAGATCTCTAGTTTTCTTGTCTTGATAGTTCGCAGCACTTCTCGGTCTTTTTCCATACGCCGGAGGACTTCATCATTCGACACTCTATCCACCCAGGAAACTTTCAATATGCGTCTCACACATATTGAAAGTTACCCACATCTCAAATGCCTCCACTTTGCGGATAAGTTCTTGGTTAAGTTTCCATGCCTCCACCCCATATAAGCGAATGGCAAAAAGAAAATCAGTTTACCAATTATAAATCTATCTAAAATAATAGTAAGGGAAGGTTCTACACGGGCTGATAATTAATTAGTATAATAGGTTATATTATCATACTAGTTAGTAAATATTTCAACGAAATCCACCAAAGTTCCATGAAAGCTCGTCGCCCTTGCCAAACTTGCGTCTATACAAAGTATTCGCTTCGTTCCTATTCCTTGTGTGTTCCTAGTATCTCAATCAGAATATTTGACTTCTGTTAAGCTGGACGTGGATCAGAATGGCTTCAAGAACTTCACGGCCCTGCGCGGGAAGTACCCCAACCTCAAGTTGTCCGTGGCCGTGGGAGGCTGGGCGGAGGGCGGGGAGAAGTACTCGGCCATGGTGTCCTCCAAGGACAGGAGAACCGTGTTCATCAAGAGCATCGTCGGTGAGTGATTCTTTGATATTAGAACATAAATAGTAACTTCAGCAGTTTTCACTAAATGACCTGGTTTCTGGCCCACAACGTTGTCGGTATTTAAACGAATTATGAATTTAGGTAACGCGGTTTGTTACTTAATTTAGGTAACGCGGGTTGTTTGTTAAAGAATGATATAGGATGCTCCCTGACGTCATAAATGACGCTCATTGACGATAGGGGTATAGGACGCGATACATCACACAAAAGGACAGAAAAGAAGAGAATCTTTTCCCTGCGTACAACGTTGGGACGCAGAGATTTGAGCGTACGTTTAATAACATGGTCGCTAAGCGAGGACTGGCTGTTTTATTTTTAAACTAGCTGTTCGAGTCTTTGCTAAGTCCTGGTGTATAATATATATTTGGCGGTTCGCGGAGAGGTGACCGTAGCAACTTGCGTATTTATTACGCATTGTTTGGGTTTGCTGGCCCGAGGTTCAAGCCCTATCTCCGGCCTTTTAATTTGGCTTTTTTAGTCGTGATTCGAAAGAAATTGCGGACGTTACACGAAGTTACGGGGACGAACAACGAAATTGTTATGTTGAATAAAATATTTTGGGAATTTTGGCGCCATCTATTGGATTTAACTTGAGGATATTTGAGAATTATTGTAATAAAAAGATAGTCGCTTCCAAAGAGAAAAAATAGACGTCTCATAATAAAGTAAAACATACGGATCGAAATTTGTTGATAATTCATAAAGTTTATGTAGCTTGAATTGTTTAACAGTCCACAGGTAAAGAAAGTTCCGAGTGTATATTCGGTAACTATGTGTTCTTTTTTTTGTTATTTTCCTATTTTTTCTTTCTTTTTTTATATTTTCCTAATTGGTCTAATTTGTTTAATTTATATTTAATTCGAATTAAACAAAAGTCAACATTTGTATCTCGATTAGTAGACAGTACCTACTCATGTACAGTCTGCCCCTTTTAGAATAAAAAAACAGCAACCTTCCAGAAAATAATGCGCACCCGTATATTACAGTCCGTGTATTGTCCATTAGCCAACCTTGGGGAATAAAGCGTTTAATTTTTTTAACTGAATTTGAAAAACGTATCGTTCTAAAGGGGTATAATTGGAAAAGTTACGACCGCAATAAATATTTTATGTCAAACGAAATACAAAAAACTGTCGGAACTGCCCTATTCATCGCGATATTTACAGGCTCTCGTCTACGTCGCACGTAAACGCTGCCGAATGCGTTTGAAAAGTTTGTAAATTTTATTAAAGTTTGGAAATATAAAAACTATTTACTTTTATTCAGCAGAATGGAAAAATTGATAATAATACTTATACCGTGTCTATGCCATACTATTATATTACAATGGTACTATTATTTGTTTAAATGATTGTAAAGTTGAAATATGTGTACAAGTAATATTAGATGTTAATTCTTTTTGGTCCTGCGTGGTAATTTAGGATATAATCCAAGATCATGGTCCCATTGTATATTCAATGAAAATGAGTATTTTACTACATAATTGGATGTCCTGATTACAAAACGAAAGATTATCAACGCTTAAATAATAAATATTAAATAAGATATTACACTTTAAAGTTTTGAAAATTTTACCGTAGGGACATTTTGAATATCAGTCATTCATTACTTTAAGAACCATGGAAAAGGGTAGGTAAATAAAAAAAAAAGCTATTCATATTTCTTTCGTCTATAAAAAAAATAAATTTGTCATGTAAACTTATACATTATCTATGATTTAGGCACACATTTTTCCTCAGATATTGCCTATGAAATGTGAAAATATACAGTACATTTTTCGAAACTTTAAAATGTAATATCTTATTTAATACTTATTATTTAAACATAAAATATCTTTCATTTTGTTATGAACACATTCAATAATATATTGTAATACTCATTTTTTTTTATATATGCGATAGGACCATGAACTTTGATTTAGCCGAACGCACTTAGAATTTTTCAAAATAACATTATCAAATAAAGAAAAAATACATTCTAGGCATATATGTAATACTCCTATATTGCTAGTAGGGTCTGGAAATAGGCAAAATCACTTCAGTGCAGAAATATATGTTTATCTCACCCATACCGTTGTCACTTCAAGAGTGAGAATTGGCGCCAATTTATATCCAATCAACGCCGCCGCATGGGATAAATGAGTCACGACGCTTGCGCACAACAGGTCAAGTGACAGCAATGATATAAAAAAAGCATTTTCTGCCCCGCTTAGTCTGTGGCACCTCCACTTATGGGCATTAGCAACATAGGAGTATTTGTATATGATTCTAGGCTATTTTAGCTCACTATCTTCTTCTTTGTAGTTTCAATTCTGGGGATTGGCTTGCAACAAAGTGCTGTATCTCGTCCTCCGCTGCGTTCTAAGCTTAGCAGACCTCTTCAGCTCAACATATGAGGCGCAGTCCATGTCCTAGCACACTTGTTCCAAATACTTGCGCAGGGGGCACTCTATGTAAATTGTCCCCTCTACTATGTCATGCAGCTGATTTTCATGGGCCTCACTATATTGACAGTTAACTTTACACTACAAGTTGAGATTCTTCTCATTCAGACAATTTACGCATTTTGCTCTAATTCATTACACAGAGCTGAAATGATTGACAGAGATGGTGAAGAGATGACTAGAAAACCAAGTTTTTACCCGACCAACACAGCGATTTATTTACCTTAATGTAATTATACCGCTGCGCCCGTAAACAAATGAGAACCAAAAAGGCCGCTCTGAGAAAAGCCACTTTGTCGGTCGAGTGTCTGCCATAACATCAGGCGGTCTTGCGCTACTCATCAACAGTTTCTTTGTTTCTCATTTTTCTTGTAACCTATATATACATCTTCATTTTTTTCCCGGAGAATATCTCCGGTTGAGAAATAAACACAAACTATCAATAACTCTTTCATTTCACGAACTACAAACCTTCCATAAATAAGTAATATTATTTGCATATTCATATAAATGATTTTCATCTCAAAAAATTAATTCCTCCGATCCAATCACTATACAACGTCCTTGAGTGGGTATTACGCGCCTCGAGGAAATTCCTTCACTCTCCTTTCTCTAGGCCTTGCCTCACCAATCATCGACCCAAGAACATCCAAGATTCTCTGGGTCTCATTCAGCCAAAGGAGCCGCGGTCTCCGATGTTTCGTCCTATCTCTGGCTTATGAAATGTCTGGTAAAAACTCTTGAATAAGAATGCCCGGCCCATCAAAGTCGCTTGACCTTGATAAACATGATAACTTCAGGCTCATCATAAAATGCATATTCATGATTCAATCAGTATTTTGCGCTCAAACACCTACAATTCCATAGAAATTACAGATTCCCTGTTCTGCATATCAACACTGGTGCTTTGCAGACCAAAGTAGCATCTGTTGGCTAATAGAATCCGTCATTTTCATTTTCTTCCAGTTTTCATGAAGAAGTACAACTTCGACGGCTTTGATCTGGACTGGGAGTACCCCGGAGCTACGGACCGCGGTGGCACCGCTGCAGACAAGGACCGGTTCCTGAACTTCGTGGAGGAGCTGAGGAGAGCCTTCGACAGGGAGGGCCGTGGCTGGGAGATCACCATGGCCGTGCCGATGGCCAAGTTCCGGCTGGACGAGGGATACCACGTGCCGGAGCTGTGCGAGTGAGTAACTGTTAAATCCAAAGAGGTTAAATCACTTTGATTATCAACTTTCATATTACAGCTATGTGCAGAGAGTAATATACAGTGACGTGCAGTCAGTACTTTAAAAAAATGTATGTATCCATAAAATCAACAAAATAAATCGAAATAAGATTTGTATCTCGTAATATTCCTATTACAATTATTATCAAATTATTCACATTTTTATATCTCACATTGAATTTCGCTTTTTTTCCCTAATATTTTTTTTATGTTAAACTATGAGTTTAGTGGTAAAAAAAATTTAGAAACAATCGTCCTCCTCCAATAAAAAACAATGGTCACAAGAATTAAGTACATTTTTATGTGTGCTCTCAAGGTAAAATTCTATGCCTACCACAAACTGAAACGTACCTACATAAAAGCTTACTGGTAAATGAAGGCAGATCAGATATCAATTGGTAGGTACCTACTTCTATAAAATTATGTGAAATTATATAGAAGTAGGCATTATTATTTATTATTATATATTATTATTTATCTGTCATTTATCTTTGTATTATGCTGACTTTATCGGATAATGTCAGCATTATGCTGAGATGGAAATCGGAAAACCAAGCAAAACTTGCGTTTAACAAAAAATCCATGATTTTTTAATCCAACAAATACCTTGACCTAAAACTCCGCAAGCAATTGATAAAAACTTATGTGTGGAGTATTTTGCTGTATGGTTGTGAGACATGGTGCATTAGCGATAGAGATAAAAAAAAACTATGAGAAGCCTTCGAAATGTGGACCTGCAGACGTGCCCTAGGAATTTCTTGGAGAGACCACATTACGAATGAGGAGGTTCTCTCAAAATGAATGGGACATATACCTACTACGGCATGAAAATCTTCTACAAAATATTCTCGAGGGAAAGATTGTCAGAGGGCGCCCTCGCTATGAATATCTTGAGCAAGTGTGCCAAGATATGAATTGTGCCTCCTACACAAAGCTGAAGAGAATCGCCGAAGACCGAGCGAAATGGAGAACAAGATCTGAGGCTTTGCGGCCAACCAATCCCACGGACTGAAACGTAAGAAGAAGTCGAAAAATTGTAATAAAATGTTTCATTCTTTCCACTTTTCCAGAGCCGTGGATGCTATCCACATAATGTCGTACGATCTGCGCGGGAACTGGGCTGGCTTCGCTGATGTGCACAGCCCTCTGTATCAGAGGCCGCATGATCAGTGGGGATATGCGAAACTGAATGTGGTAAGTGGCATTATTTGACACAACTATAATTCTCATTAGTCCATTCTTAATACCAATCTATTTTACACAAAGCGTTTTTGTGTAGATACTACTATTTGCTACTTCTAATGTACAATTAATTTATCAGAACGACGGTCTCGAACTGTGGGTGGAAAAGGGCTGCTCCCCGGACAAGCTGGTGGTTGGAGTACCTTTCTATGGGCGAACCTTCACCCTGTCCCAGGGAAATACCAACTACGAGCTGGGAACCTACATCAACAAGGAGGCTGGAGGAGGAACTCCTGGACCATATACCAATGAAACTGGATTCTTAGCTTACTTTGAGGTAATGAATCAAGTTCATTTAATTTATTAAATATAAATTATTTTTCAATCTGTTGGGAGTAGAAGAAAATAATTGCTTATATTACATTACAACTACTTCTTAAAATTCTCATTTCTTAATTATTATTATGATTGTTATATATTTGTGTGCAAAATTAACTTATTAGAATCTCAGCTTTTCAAGTTATTAATTTTATTGTGTGAAAGAACTGAAGGAATTAGAAGTAGGAGCGAAAATTGACAGGCTCGCCATATCCTGCCTTTTATACACAGACAATTCAGTATTTGTAGGGGCGTTCAGTGAGAACATTAAAGCATAACGTTTACATAAGCATATATTTTGAAAGAAATAGGATTAAAATACATATTTATACAGGGTTATTCGTAAAACATTAATAACCTCGCAGGACTATATTCCTGCCTTGATTATGAATCGAAAATGTTCAAGCTATTATGACCTAATATCAATAGTTATGGAGATATGCGACATCAAAGTTTGCTTTTTGTTTTCAATATTTCTGACTTATTTTTTGTAAAACGTTGGACCATCATTACAGTAACTTAAATGGAATATGAAAAATTCATTCCCTTTAATACAAGTCAAATAAAAAAATAAAAACCTTCGAATTCCAATTGGAAAACATTCCAATTGGAATTTTTTCAGGGATTTTATAATTTTATTTAACTTGTATTGAAACGAATGAATTTTTCGTAATCGATATGAGTTACTGCAATGATAGTCCAACATGTTACAAAAAATAAGTGAGAAATATTGAAAAAAAAATGCAAACTTTGATGTCGCATATCTCCATAACTATTGATATTAGGTCATAATAGCTTGAACATTTTCGACTCATAATCAAGGCAGGAATATAATCCTGCGAGGTTATTAATGTTTTACAAATAACCCTGTATATATTAGGGATGGGTCGTCGACGTATTTACCGTCGACGAAACGAGACCGTCCACGTCCATCCATCGACGAGACGATCAACTAGTTGAATTCGTCAACTAGTTGACGCGTCAACTTCGTTACGCGGACGTCGCGGACGTACTATCTAAACATCGGGACGATGGTCAACTGTCTACGGTTCAACGCGACGCTTCTCGACGGCTCAACTGATGGCTATTTTTATGACGTTAATTTTTAAAATTTAAAGAAGTTAGAAAGTGGTGTAAACAAAATTATAATAGATTTATTTTTTTTATCTATATTGAAAATAGGGAATTTTTAATAAAAATTAATTAAACCTAAATTCAAGATAATATTACATATATAATAATTAATGTTGGACTCCTGAATAAGGACCATAGTTAGGTAAAGAAAATTTTATTCCCTACAAGTTTGTTTATCATTTATATGCTAAAGTTGAAAAGTAAGGAAATAACACAATAATTAAATTTTTGCATCCCTTTTCAGGTAGATATAAGAAGTCGAGATCGATCGAATAAAATATTGATTTTAGAAAAATATCTAGCCGGCCTGTTAATTAATAATAGTTCAATAAAAAATAAAATAATTAAACAGAATTGTTTTATTTTATACAGCGTAAAATTGGGAATTCACCGAATCGTCGCACGTGACATCACAAAAAATCAAGTAAAAAAATAATAGATAATAGCTTATTAAGCCTATCTCGCCCTACGCATGTATTCAAATTTCAAATCTCTAGTCATAGTTCGTGTACACAGATCTGCACTCTATGGTAGTGTACTTTAGAGTTGAAATGAAATTACCCGTCGAGCCGTCTATGACGTTTATGGCATCTACAAGTCGACAGCGAGAGATGAGAGAGAAATAAACGGAGACGTTTTGTCTTGCTCTCGCTCGTTGCTTTGCATTGCGTTAATCTCGAATCGTCCACCGACCACGGCGTCCGCTGTCCACCGTCTACGAATTCAACTAGTCCATGCGATAAACGTAAACGGTCGACGCGTCGATGCAATGTCAACGGTTGATTTCAACTAGTCCGTCCATTCAACGCCCATCCCTAGTATATATATACAGGGTGTAACAGAGCTATTCCACAATACTTAGATTCAGGTAGATTCCTGCCTTGATTATGAGTCGAAAATGTTCAAGCTACCATGACCTAATATCAATAGTTATGGAGTTATGCAATATCAAAATTTGCATTTTTTTCAATATTAATGACTTATTTTTTACAAAACATTGAAGTGTCATTACAATAACTTATGTTGATTATGAAAAATTCATTAGTTTCAATAAAAGTTAAATAAAATAATAAAAATCCTGAAAAAAATCCAATTGGAATTGGAAGATTTATCATTTTATTTGACTTGTATTAAAGGGAATGAATTTTTCATATTAGACAAGTTGCAGTAATGATTGTTTTGAAAAAAATGCAATCTTTGATGTCGCATATCTTCTTAAGTATTGATATTTGGTCATGGTTGTTACTGTGGATTAGCTCTGTTACACCCTGTGTATTGTAATATTCTTTTCATAATTATTATCACATTATTCAGATTTTTATCTGACACAATATTTTGTCACATATTTTGATGTTATTTGCAAAATATATGCCGCGGAAAAGTCATGCTTGAATGTGCTCACTGCATGCGCCTGAGTATAGTGGCTAATATTGAAACCGATATGCAATGCCCGGTGTCCAGAATGTCCAAGGTATCTGGAGATCTTCTAATGAATCAAAAATGGTAGTGTTCAAGAGAGAAAAAGTGACTTAGTGTAGTGTATTGGCAGGCAACGAATGCTTAGAACAAGTGAACAAGTGTGTTATTAGAAAGTATGTTTAGTAGAGAGAGCAAGGCTGAGAATGATATTGAAAGGAGAGTGATTGTGGGAAACAATGTAAATGCAATTATGGCCGATAAGAATCTGTCAATGGAAGTAAGACTAGCAGTACATAATGGAGTTCTAGTGCCAACTCCGATGTTTTGAAGTGAAGCCTGGAATCATTAAAAAAGGAATGAAAGTAGTGCGAAGAATGAATGCGGTGGAAATAAGGTCACTAAGGTGCTTGTGTAGAAAATCTTTTGTCAAGAGTGAGGAATGAACAAATTAGATGCGAGTGTAATGCTGGCTGTAGCGTGGTAGATATAATAAAGAAAGGATCCCTAAGACGGTTTGGTCATGTGGAACGTATAAGTGAGGAAGGATAGTTAAGAAAATATGTGTGGCAAGTGTTGAAGGCAGCAGGAACAGAGAGAGAAGATACCGCTGCATCCTCTCTGCCTACCCTTGCAGAGAAACGGTACGGTTTTAGCTAGTTTTTGGTATACTTTATATTGACATTTCTTACGTACACTGCTTTTACTGATATTATGTGCCTCCTTAAATTATAACTTATGTTTACAAGTTTATAAGTATGTTTAGTTGCCAACAACATACTTACTAGGTATCTTGTCCTTTGGCTTTTTTGCAGGTTTCACATTCTCTTCATATCTCTTGGGGTTAAAAAACTTAACCAACTTTAAACATAATAAATTTAAAAAATCACTTCCATTAACATCACATCAACTATATATATTTTTACTAACAAATCATGAAACACAGGTTTATACAAAAGAATTGTGGATTTTATTTCTTGTGGAGTAATTCGTTTCATATACAACGGATTACATAAAATGTATAATATAGGCAGGTGTATGACTTATATTAATCTCCATTTTTTGTTTTCAGATTTGCATGGATGCAGAAGCACCAGACAGTCAATGGACTCCAAGGTGGGACGATGTTGGATTAGTTCCGTTTACTTACAAAGGTTTGTTTAACCATAGTTTAACCGAGTAGTTCAGTTTTATAAAGTTTGTACTACTTGCTGAATATATATTTTCCTGAGTGTAACAGAGCTAGTCCACAACACTTTACAGGTGGATTTTTACCTTGATTATGAGTCGAAAATGTAGAAGCAACTATGACCTAATGTCAATAGTTATGGAGTTATGCAATATCAAAGTTTGCATTTTTTCAATATTTCTGACTTATTTTTTACAAAACGTTGAAGTATCATTACAGTAACTTATAATGATATATAAGTTATTATTTTATTAGATAAAACATTCCATTGGAATTTTTTCAGAATTGGAAGTTTTTTTCATTTTATATGGCTTGCATTTAAGAAAAAAAAAATTTGTCAATCAAATTTAAAAAAAAAATTCATATTAGATATAAGTTACTGTAATGATAGTCCAACGTTTTGCAAAAAATAAGTCAGAAATATTGAAAAAAAAATTAAGTTACTGTAATGATGCAGACATTGATGTCGCATATCTCCTTGACTATTGATATTTGGTCATGGTTGCTTGAACATTTTTGACTCATAATCAAGACAGGAATCCATCTATTATAAAGTGTTGTGGACTAGCCCTGTTACGTGTATATATATATATATATATATACATAATATATAATACATTTATAACAGTATATTAGCTGATAATGCTTCTAATCACGACCGGGTCTCCACGTAGCTCCGCGTCGACTGATGTTTCCGGCTGTTGAAAATTAATACAATATATGTATTAACAAACAGAATGGATCCTTAAGAAAGATAATTATTACTAAATTATAAAAACAATTTACATTTAAACTTATCTACTAGGAACACAATGGGTTGGGTATGAAAATCTCAAGAGTATGCAGATCAAGATGGATTGGATTAAGTCTAAGGGATATTTGGGCGCCATGACGTGGGCCATCGACATGGACGACTTCAGGGGAGTGTGCGGTCCTGTCAATCCACTCATGAATATCCTGCACCGCAGCATGTCTACGTACACCGTGCCAACACCTACCATCACAACTACGCCAAGGGTATTTGTTACAATTTTTTCTTACGACTACATTTTATTTATATGTATATTTATATTACGTCTTTCCATACGCATGAAGATGACAGAAGTTCATCCTTTTTGACTTTTAGTTCCAACTTCATGCACCTTTTGTTTCACAGTTTGCATTGATTGGGATTATATAAAGCCAAGGAGATTGGTTGCTAATCAAATTCAATCATTGACCACGCAAGCTTCTCACTTCACAATAGATACACAAATTATCAATTTTCAAAGGCCATCAAATATTTTTAAAAAGAATATCTAATTATATTGCTTTTTGTAAATACATATTATGTTTAAAAAAGAGACAACTCACAGACTTTCTTTGAATGTTTCTTTTTTATCTCTTATAATAATTTATAACGCCTTAAAAAATTATTGTTAACATAACTTATTGAATTATCATTTTAAAAATTGCGATACATATACTTATAATCAATATTTACCTTGCAAACCATGCAATTGTTGCTACCCAGACAGATCTACTAAAGTTTTAGTTACAGAGCCCAGAAAATGATTATGTTATTTAATATTTTTTGTATTTCTCCTACAGCCTGATTGGCAAAAGCCCTCTACCACCCCTGTAGACCCCGATGAGGGAGGCCCCACCTCGCCTGGCACTCCAAAACCTACTACCACAGCCGGTACTCCAGGGCCTACCACCACGGCCGGCACTCCAAGGCCTACCACCACGGCCGGCACTCCAGGGCCTACCACCACGGCCGGTCCTCCAAAACCTACCACCACAGCAGGCCCACCAGGACCCTCAACAACTCAGGTACAGTTTACCCCTGTCTTTTCAAGCTGTATTGCAAACAAAAATGCCAAATGTTTTTATAAATTTGTTCTCATCAATTGGTATTGACAAATGGTCTCATAAGAATTTACAGTTATTGATCAATCTAATTTCTCTTTCAATATTTATTACAATTATTTAAAGCTATACCAGTAAAATATTATTGAAAATAAATATGTGTTGACTTCTGTGTATTAATATAACTCTGTTTATTTAGAATCCTGGTGCAGTGGATTGCAGCGGGAACAATGACTATATTCCTCACGAATCATGCACTCTGGTAATATGAACATTTTACTATTGTTTTGTATTGTTTCTGACAATAATATTAATATAATTACATATTAATAGTACCTACATAACACTAATTTGGTAGATGATTGATTTTGTAATACAATGCTTTTACATTTTTATTTGAATGCTTACTGAATATTTTTTATTACATGCCTACATAGTATAGATGTTACACCAATGTTCTTTGTGGTTTCAACTGCCGTATTTATACACTTAAGTATAAAATTATCCGAGTACAGGTTGCAGGCCCCTGACTACTTGGATCACCAGGTATTCTGACTTAATCGTGTCATAAAATTAAAAATTATACTCATTATTTTTAGTATTGGAGATGCGTCTTTGGAGAACCAGTCTTGTTTTCGTGCCGCCCTGGAACAGTTTTTAATACAACTACTAAAATCTGTGATTGGCCAGAGAACGCAGACAGAGAGGAATGCAAGGACCAATAACTTCTCTCCGTCTTCGGTTAACGGTTTTCATCTGAGATGCTTTCATCTATGGTCAACTTCATTTCATAATTAATAAATTCATTCATCACAACGTCATTCAAATAAGTAATTATTTATTATTTATTATTACCTATTTATTATCCCTTAATACTTATGTGCCATGTGAAACTTATTACATATATAATTTGTTTCTTAAAAACGCGATTGAGTTCATGATAATTTAAGACATGTAGTATTAATAATAATCAATGTAAATATTTCAGCCATTATACATCTACATTAAGTTTTTGATAAACCTTTTCTAAACATATCTTAGGTGAAAATTCAATAAATGTATTTATTTTTAATTTTTGTTTTTATTTCATTTATATATTATTTAGCAGTTTCATGAAGCTCAAAAGTCCATGACCGCAATCAGTACAGAGTGCCACCCATCCCTCGACATCGCCAACATAGTTCAGTCTGCTGGACATTCCTGAGGTGTCAGGGAGGTACACTAGTCAAAATACTGAGAGCCCTGATGTAAAAAATTACGTCTTACAGATGCCAACTGAGTAGTATGAAGAAACAACAAGAAAGAAATAAAATTTGTTATTCATAAAACTCATTTAAAAAAAAATTGTCTTCTACTCATTATTTTTAACCGCGCGGCGACTGTCGACACCCGTCGCCCGCGCAGCGGGCGTCTGCGACCGCAAAGCAGGAGCCATCTGACTCACTCACCTTTGCGTGGCTTCGGGCGTTCTCTCTCTCCCCACTCTCACAACGCTGTCATTTATCATTCGATTTCAATTTGGTAAAATACCACAGATAGCTCTCTTCTTCTTCTATCGAATTTTATAGTACAATCTCCCGAACGCGCAGTCCGATCTTTGTGATCGGGGCGTTAGCGGAAAGTGTTTACCGTCAATCTTTTTCTTCGTTACTCAACCAACAGAGAGTCCGTCTTCTTCTTCTTCGTTACTTAATCATCAGTGAGTCTGCCGCCAGGCTAAGTTGCACGCGTAGTCGTGCAACGGGCACCTAGTATAAATTAAAACTTTAACAAGTTAGTTAACTTCGTTTACACTCTTCTGATATTCCAAAATACTGCATATCAAATCTTTTAATCTTGGAACTTCTTCAATTGACCTAGGGTCATCTTTATGAATTAAAAAAAATCAATTCATTTGGCCACATTTAAAGCTTTGTTGATACTAAACGAACGTGTTCCTCTTTTTTTTCTCTCTCTGTCTCTCTCTTTTCGGGGGTAAAGGTGATTGATGTATTGAACTGCTCAATCCACTCACTTATAGGTAGAACTTGTGGAGATTCACGGTTTAGTTTTGTGGAGTAGTTAAATTGTAGTCCTGTGTGAAAAAATAATGGTGGATAATTGGTGTTATCACCTCTTCTCAGGCTTTGCCCAGAAGAACCACTGCATTTTTACCAAGTTTTAGTAACACTTTGGTCCGTTAGCGGCAAAACAGTCATCCTTGCGGACTTTTTGACCTTGTAGGCGACCAGTAACTTGAATTTATTGAAACTACGTGGATTTTTTAACTTTCCGATAGCCATTAGTTCTCTTTCTGTTCGATACATGTTGAAGTCCGTAATACTCTCTTTCAAGTGCTTGCCATCCACACACTACTCGTTTTTAAATTTAAGACTCTTGTTTGGTATCCTTTTTTTAAAAAATCCGGTCTCATGTGCATTCAAGATAGCATTAGGAGAGTACCTCGTGGTCAACTCCAGCCACACCTTCTCCAGCAAGCTATGAATGATGTTGACATCACTTGCCTCAGTAAATTTTCCGTGTGACCAGCGGCAAGAAAATTCAAAGAAGTAGACTTTCTAGGTGTCCCTTTTTCAGCATTAGTGTACTAATTTTTTCGCTATAGAGAGTGAGCCTTTTCATTATAGAAAGCGAATACATGGGTTCTTATGGAAAACCAAAGAAGTCAGGTTCATTTTTATGTTATAGAGAGTTATTCGCTATAGGGAGTTTCATTACAGAGAGTGACGACTATATGTATAAGAACTTGGATTCACGGTGAACATGTTATGTATATTAATTATTTACTAAAGAAAAATGGAATTATATTAGGTATCAATAGAATAGAATTAAAAACACATTTTTACTAGTTTGTATTATACAACATATTTTAATGGATTGATTTTTCATTTGATTCACAGAAAACAATATAATAGTTTACAAAATCTCGATGGATGGTAGGTATACAAAATATTCTTAAAATAACAGTAGTAATTAAATATGACACAGAAAATTTTGTACAAAAAAAATACGGTAAAACATTAATGTATAAAATATATTACAACAATGTACAAAAAACAAAATTACAAAATGGACGAATCATACTCAGACTACATTTCTTCTGGGGTAAAACAATTTTTTTTATTACATTTGATAATTCTACAAAATCATCTATAAATTAGATAAAAAAAATAATATAACATCACATTCGTAGTAACAAAAATTCTTAATCAAAACTAAATAATACGTAAAATCTAAAAAAATATTTTACATAACATGGCGCACGGCTATTTCTGAAGCTATATTAATTATTATAGGTATGGCACTTATTATAATTTTTTATTTAAATTTGCCAAATAACAATAATAATTTGTAAAAAAAATTAAGTACACAATGAAACTAAATTAACAATCATGTTATGTCATAGAATTATACAACAAAAAATGAATTCTAAATAAGGATAAAATCATACTTAGTTTTCATGCGTTTTCTCGCACTATGGCATTTATTCATTTATAATTACATAACTTTACAAAATGATACATATGTATTAATATATAGGTCGACATATTTATCATAGAAATAGATTATATTTTTATAACTTACAAATTTGTATAAAAAAAGTTTTTAAAAATTATTGTGCACATTTAAACGTCTACATAATTATGTAAAATGGATAAAACAAAAATTAAGTACAAGAAAATATGTATATATTTAAGCGGATACTTTACATAATTTCAAAGTCATTCTACAATTGAGCAAAATTTTAAAAATAAAGTATGAATTCAACAGATGAAGACATGTTTTATATATTTGTATACAAAATTTAAATTAATCTTTTGCATTCATATTGTGTAAGGCAAGAGAGATAAATACATAATAATATGTAGGTATATATTATACAGTTTAGTGTTACATCTACTTAATAATGGGCCATAGTAACCGATTATTTTATAAAACGTCAATGAGAAAATGAGCTGTGTTGATAAATCATCAATTATTATTAAATTAATTATAATTTGCAGATTATCATGAAAAGATTGTATGAATGTTAAAATTACTTGCGATAATGTTGTACTTAAAGGTGACCAAAACAAAATTACAATTAAATTAGATCAAAGGACTGTTTATTTACCTCTACATTACTTAAAAATTAACTATTTTCTTTACTTGATAAACTGACTATAAATTATTCATAAGCAACATAGACATTTTAAGGTAAATATGTATCGGTCTAATCTCGTCTTCAAGATTTCAAAATGTATGATCAATATTAATGACAGTTGCTTTGATCTACATAAACACTTATATTATCTAGTAACAGGATGTTAGTAGGTTATTCTATCAAGTAAAGAATTGTTAGGGCATAAGCTTTATCACATAATATTATTTATCTAAAGTGTAGGCTTTTCAAAACATGAATACCCTTGTATAAATAATTGTGTCTAAGTAATGACACATACAATAGACTAACACTGCATTTTAATAGATTTGTAATGTTAAATAGGTAGGATCCTAATGTAATAAAACATTTTTAAAAAATCTTTTTTAAGAAATGTTGAGGAAAATTTCTTTACATACATACTAGTACATACATAATTATGCATATTGAGCTATTATTATTCATCAACATATTAAAAAATGTGATAATTCTACATGCTCACTCATTGCTGGTATTGTTAGGCAATCAGATTTACTCGATAGAAAATGTTGTAGTATTTTATAGACTTTGAGTAATACCTTTCACAGAAGCACGGAAATCAGATGTTCAAGAGCCGTATAAGCTGTAGATAGAAATATTTTGCAGTGAGTTTTATAATATTTAATTAGATATACAAATAATACAAATAATATTCCTATACAATTCCATTCTATACATTTGTAATAAGATGTATTAAATCTCCAATATTAGGATGTGTTGTTTAATAAAAATAAGCTCATCTTATCAGACATTTGTTTTTACTGTCGTAAGTAGACATTAAAGCATTGTCTAAAAAGAAATAACATGTGTGTGATCCACCATGGCAGAAATTTAGTATTTAGTATTACACGCAAACAACATTATGATTATTTTTTTATAAATGTACTATTAAAATATTTCCAAGTTAGAATATAGAAATGGATCAACAAGTTTTATATGAAAAAATGTATTTCAAGCAGGTATGCCGTACAATTGCACAATTTATGAAAAATTGACATTTACACTAACAGAATGGTAACATTCAGTTAAATTTGTTATTATGATTGAAAATTTTACACAATTCGCATGGTTAATGTTGTCATTTTATATTAAAAATATAAAGAAGTAACACATTCCACATTGTTTTGTACATTAAAGTACGTAAAGGCTACGTTAATAAAATTTATCTATCAATTGACAAACTGTTTTCGGCATTCTCCCCAATAGGCCATACGTAATAGTTTAATACATTTCAACAATCGATAAATACACCCGAGCTCATAATTCAAATTCATTACACAGTGATAAAAATGACACATTTCTTAATCTAGTTTGCATCCTTTGTTATACACCGTTATCAACAGTTACTAGCACAATACGCGCTGATGTAATCTGTAATTAATTAATGTCTCCATTAATTAATTAATTAATTAATGGATGCCTGATTAATTTCTGTGATTAAAGGTCAAAAACTTTAACTGACAAAATATATTTTAAAAGATCTTAATCTTTGCACATCCAGAATATGACAAAGTGAATGACCATTTCTGCTTTTCATATTTCTGAAATATTATATTATTATAAATAATACCAGTTGTTCAGATTGCAAACATTTTATGAATCCATCAGAGGAACAAAACAAGAGATTTTAATAATATAAGTATAACCAAAATAATTATTTAAAATTGGCAAGAGCATACAAAATTTGTCAAATGCAAAGAGCGCTTCATGGCAAACTCTTTGGGGCTCTGATGAAGCAAGTTCATAATTTGAAAACAAGCATGCTTTGTAAAACAAATTTACAATCCATAAGAATCCATACCTTCAATAGGATACATTAAAACATAATTTATAAAAAAAATTTCAATACGAGAATGAAGAGTGATAATGCGTATAAGTTAGGTTGTTTCGTATTGTAGTGAAAAGATATTTCATACCTACACATATAAAAGTTCACATACGTAATTAATGAATTCTCCATCTGTACTCAAATGGCAAAGGCCGCAGCAGGCCATGTCTAAGCTGTTAGGTATCTTCCTAGCTCAATAACTAAAATCCCAAAAATTATTTTACTTTAATTTGTGTACTTTATCAGCTACTTGATGACAAATTCATGAATTTATTTTTCAACAAAGTCAGGTTTCTTTGAACTACTCCAAAGTTAAATTGTATTAGTATTAATTTGTATAATATTGGGACCTTACTTAGGTTGTCGTGAAACTTACTGAACTGGATTTATTAAACATACATTCCTTAATTTAGGATTCAATGTAGGGCAAAAGACAATATATGATTAATTTTACACAAAGACATTGAAATATATGCATATACTGGTTCACTTCGGCCTAGATTCTTTATTTTAGGCCTCAGATAATTATAATGTACTTATAACACCGTCTAATAAAGATTTAATACTGATATTATAAGAGGTCTTTAGAGTGATAAGTATCTGATATGTCCATATATGATTGAACAACTTAATAAGCTACATGATTCTTATTGATCTAGACACTAAATTCATTTGTTTAATTTTGCTTGGTGTATACACTCTTAAACTATAACTTTCATTCTCCCTTAACTTTATTCCATTGGGGTTTTTATAACCCTTTTAATGACAGAATAACATACATCATCTTTAGTCTTAAAAAGATTTTTACTGACAGAGATAAAGTTGCAAAACACTAGCTAGACAGAATCCTATTGACCAAAGGTGACATACTTTAATCTAGCATGTACTCGGATGAGACTTGTCTCAAAAGACTTCAATGGAAAGCGACTGTCAATTGCATACAGCAGATCGTCCAACTGATATGTACCAATCTTTACTGCCGAATATTCAAAGTCTCATCCATATACATGCATCGCAATACGTATCAGTTACCGCAATAATATTTGATTTCTTAACATATTTTGTGCTGGTAACGTGTTTATAATTATAACATCTCTTTTACACAAATATTTTCATTTATCTTTCTAACATTATAATATAGTGTACTTTACTATAATCTTAGGTGAAAAAGTTATCCCTCTGTTGGTAAAGGGGTAATTCAACTTCTGGCGAGAGGTCTTCCGAGTCATAACTAGACTCACCTTCAGGCGGTTGTGTCTGCAAAGCTTTAACTGAAATTATAAATAAACATTTAGACAAAAATATACTATTTTCAGTGACAAGAAAATATTACAATTCTAAGCATCTAAATAAAAATCGCTACAAAAAACTGCTTCTAAATTAAACATAAAATAGTAATTACAAATTACTATTTCAGGATTTTATATTAATTAAGTTTTAAGAAGTAATTCTAATTTTAAGTATAGGTACTACAATTCTTTTCAATGTATTTTGAAAATAAAAATGATATATTTATTAAATTAGAAAAAACTGTATAAATGTATCGAAACTCAATTAAATACTAATATAATATAGATCTTTTAATTATTTGATAACATACATTTATATTTACTGACTGTTACATTTATTGTGCAAGTATGAAGAAGAAGTATTAAAATTATAATATTCAATGAAATAAAATATAATTTCACAATGGTGACTATTTTGTAAAAAGACAGTGCAAATAAAACAAGTCAAAACTAAAAACTTTAATAGAAGAGATTTTTTTAAATTAAACAATTATAAAGTGAATCAAAACCAAATTACAAGAGACATTAAAAACATCAAAAACGACAACATAAAAAAACTCACTTTCAATTTTCAAGCTTATCACATGAATAAAACCAAGCATTAGTTTATTGCTAATTGCATGTTGGTGCGCGCGCAGTGGTTTGGGTGTTTAGGGTTTTTGGTTCATCGTGGTGGGCGAGGCCATCGGCTGCGAGCTGTCAGCTCCCGTACCTAATGAGGGAAATCAATCACAAACACAAAACACGTAAAAGCCAAAGGATCATGCAATGTTTAGTCAGGGGCGGTCCACTCGGCAGTGAATGCATTGTGAATTATCCAAAAGGTTGACTAGGTCTAGCGGATGAGTGGTGATGCGGAAATGCTTGGTACGGTTAATATTCATAACTGTGTTCATTTTATTTCTTCACGAACCTGTCTGAAGCCTCTCGTACACCACTTCATATAAAGCCCGTTATCAATACATGATAAAATGCAGTTAAACTTCGCTTCAATCCAGCTTCATAAATATATTATAATTTGAGAAACTGAGTACAATTGAGGTGACATTTGCAATAATCACTGACTGAATAAGAGGTCTACATTTATCAAAATGTACCGATCACCCCAATTAACACATTAACTTTTTTTACATTTAAATGTTTAAATATTATTAAATAATAATTAATAACATGGGCTACACGGTGCACTATATGACTGAATCAAAAAAATAATGTATCGTTATGTAAATACAGTGGAAAACGTTTAATTAGAAAACTTTTGGCTAAACTTTACTTTATGGCCTCACTCGATTTTCTTAAAAATAAGTATCCTAATGTAGCTAAGTACCCTGATGGCAAAACTGAAATCAATATAAAATGTCAGTTAAGAGAAAAATTATGTTCGTCCTGATAAAAATTTCTGACATTCAAAATATTCTTGGGTTTTCACTTCAATGCAGAATCTTCTGGTTTGGGTTTTTTGGAATTCCAGCCGATGTTTCGGATCCCATTGCAGAGTCATTAGCTCAAATGGCACCTGCAACGGAATTCAAAACTTAGACCGGAAAGGTCTACCCCAAAAAACGGAAAGGTGTACCCCAAAAAACTGAAACTAGAAGAGTCTGCGACATTTTCTTTTATGTGACACGAAAGTAAAAAAACTTAACAAAATTAACCACATATGAGTGGAAAAATTTCTCAAACATGAGTTTATAATGGAACAATTTATAAATTGATTTCTGATATATATTTTTATAAGAAATAATCCATAATATTTTTTTATTTCATTTTTCTTATATCTGTAGTAGTAAGTGTCAAAGAAATTATGTTTGTAAAATGCTCTCTGTAAAACGTAATTTAAAAAATGTTAATTTTTTTCCTGCACATATTTCTAAGTATTTTATTGCACTCTTTTAACATAAAATTAGATAAAACCAATAAAATACTCTAACCTTCAGAGGTTTGTATTGAACGATTTCCACTGTAGCTGAATTTGAAACAATGGGATTATTTATAAAATGTCAAACTTTGCAGACAACTGCTGTTTTTTTAATTATTTCTAGTTTTTGACTAATTTTTTAAACGCAAAGAAAAATATGTAACATTTCTGTCACATACACATATTTATGTAATTGCGACATTGTTTGTACGGTTCTGTGACAATACATGTATTGATTTAACCAAATATATATACAATAAATAAAGCAAGAATTAAAACGTAAATAAAATAATATGCTGACAGTTTTTTGCAAATTCCTCAATTATACAGAGTCAAATTAATGATGTAAGTAAAAAAAATATGCAAATAGTAAATCACAAAAAATTACTTAAAAACATTGATAGCAAGTTGATAATGTTATTAAAAAATTTAAAGAAAAAAGAAAATTGATTTATGATTTCCAAATTCATTTATTGGTTCAAAAGAAACGTTTTTTCTCATAGAAAAACGTATGAGTAAAAAATCGGTGTTTTATAAAATAAGCAATGTTGTTATTTCGGTATCTTGACAATTATTGTGATTCCGCCAATTTCGACGTTTTAAGTTTGACAGGTTTGAAATTAATGAATTCAATCATTAGAAAGCTCATTATTCATAATTGTGAATAACTTAACGTTTGTTTACGTTTTAGAGCTTTCTGATTGATTGAATTCATTAATTTAGAACACATCAAAGTTAAAACGATTAATTGACGGCATTACAATGTTATACAATAACTGTCAAGATACCGAAATTGCTTATTTCAGAATACGGCGAATATGTTTTTAATGAATTTGTGATGTTATAAAATTGATCCACCAAACCCAAGAACCAACTCAGTTCAAGTGTAAACTTCTCAAGATTCAGTTTTGTGCAATAGGTTTTAAAAAAGGTTTGTTGTGTAATGTTACTAGTTCGACAGACACAAAGACAACTTTCCACTCATATTAGGGCAAGTCTGTGACATTATATCACTAATCTATTTAGTTTATTGGTTAGAACATGTGCAAGGGTGTGTGTAACATTATTATACACAAAAATGTCATCACTTTCAAACAATTTCCAACTTATTGGAAAATTTATTCATTATTAGGAAAAATTTCACAATGCTTTTAAAACTACTAAGCTTTTTCCCCAAACGGATATCAAATAAAGAGATAGTGATTAATAAAACATCCAAAAATAAGTATAATACATACTTATAAATCGAATTTTCAATACTTGGTATGTAAGTAGAATGTTAACTCTTTTGTTACAAATAATGTTCTTCTACCAAAAAATAATAAATACATGTTAGAGAGAATACAATTGACTTTATATCGTATTTATTCATATACTTTAAAATTTGAGATCAGAAATTCTGTTGTTTTCATCTCCAAATCAGTAAACAAAATAATTTAATGATATGTGAAATCAATAATAAAAAACACTGAACATGATTCAAATTACATATTGGCCTTTAAAGGAATTGAATTATGTATATCATTTTTAGAAATATTCAAAATTAGTTATAATAAATAATTTCAGAAATAATCAGCACATAAAAATAGCTATGGGAAGATGAGATATATATAATATTTTAAAATATGACCAATACAATGAATAATGTTTATGTACTCAATATGAATTAAAACTTCAAATATATATAGCTCATACAAATCTATGAAGAATCTAGTTACAATTTACTTCAAAATTCTACTAATGTTTTATGTATGATTTTCAAACAAGACTAAATATTTCTTTTAATACAGAAAAAGAATCATGCATGTAAAATATTAATTATCCTCACCAGCAACGATCTTACTCATCTCCATGACCTGCTTGGCCAATATTTGGTTCAGCTGCAACAAATGTTCCCTCTGCCGTTTATCATTATCGTCGGGACTCTGCAAAATCGATTACAATAAGTCATCAGCTGCATTCTCTTGAACTCTAGATTTCACGGTGTCATTTCAACTAGTTAATTCTCGTAAAACCCAAGTAGGCATTCTTATAAATGACTTTTTATAAGAATGCCTACTTGAGTTATATGTTTCTCTTATAAATTACGTTACGCATATAAATGTAAAGTTATAAATACCAGATGTAGAAAACAAATGTATTGTCAACACTGCCGAATGGCAAAATTTGTTGTTTATTTGTTAATTTCTATTTAGGTAGAATATAAAAATTTTGGTTGGACTGTGCCTGTCTCACTAGAAATATCTGTGTTGAGACAGGCATATTGCGGGAAAATCCATTTCCTCTGACAAAAAAATTACTGACTTTGGAGGCAGCCTTACTCTCATACTGTCTAATCCACCAGATACAACACAATCAACACGTCAAATACAACACAAACTAATCTCCACTGTATATAAGTTGTTTTTGGTTTTATTGAATGACATACCTTGTTCGGGTCACCGGAGGGAGTTGTACTTGAAAGCATTTTCTTGATGGATTCCACTTTCTCCATACGCTTTTTTTGTTCTTCTGGTGACAATTCAGGAGCCTGCAAAAAATATAACTCTTTGTAAGTAAAGACGTAATCAATATTTGTTTTACTATTTGTATTAATTTTGTGGATGGCTAATTACCTGTTCAGGTATATATCTCTCCGGAATCAGTATCTTGTTTGGAGCTGCGAGGAGTCTGTCAATAGTATGTTCGCTGTAATGGTCCGTGTGCGGAGCGGGGAGGGTGGAGCGCACAACGTCAGGGGGGGCTGCCAGCGGGGGCGGCCCGCGAGATGACTTGGCACCACCGCGTAGCACTCGCTCCATGTCCACATCATCACGGGCCCGATACCACTTCTGAGAAATTACACCATGTGAACAACTTTGATTCGAGTGTCAAATGTTATAGAGAAACAAGAAATGAGAGAGAATAGTTTTCTTTATCTTTCTTGAATTGGCTATAGTTGGGAATACAAACGTATCACAAATTTGATGAAAGAAAAAATTTTCCTGGTGTAATAAAGGGTCCTGATTACATAAATGAAGTCAAATTTTTTCCCTTATCTGGTTTAAAAGCAGTTATTTTAAGTTTAAAAATGATACATTTTTGACACTTCACGCCATAGATGCTCATATAATAAAACAAAAAACCATAGAAAATTAATGTTTGATGTTTGAATAATCATTCACCATAGATTAAAAAAAATAAAAATTATTCCTTTGAATTTAGAATTAAGATAAAAAAATACATTTATTTGCTTTTGGATGGCTGAACATTTATGGCATATCATTGCATGTACACACTCCTATGTGTGTAGGTAAATCCAAACATTTCATATCATTAATCTTTGTCACATTTCTATTAAACACTTTCTACATAAAAATCAATACTTTTTCAATTAAAAAGTGTTTTTAGGCACCAATATGATTTTGAATTATTATAGGTATGTACTCTCCACTTGGACTGTCTATTACACCTTAAAAATAAGACCGATATGTCTACACAAGAGGCCAGATACATTTATAAACATTTTAAGAACTAACCTCTTGATAAAAGAAGTCATCTCCGTTAGATTGATCTAAGCCTTTGGCACTCAGATGATGCGGTGCCGTGTAATGTCTTCTCTTCTCCTTGGGAACCTGCCTTCTATGTTGTGATCCGTTACTTTTCACCACCCCGTTTTTTTCTCCAGCCATCTCAATGATAATCTGTCTCGCTGCCTCACTCGTAAAAACAGGAGATAACTCAGCATTTCCCTTAGTAAGACTGGTAATGCTCGCTGTCTTTGATATACCGGGACTTATCGGACCATTAGTGTAATGTAGTGACCTGCTCATATCACCTGTTGTACTCTCCATATTGTATGGGACCGAATGAGACATGCTGTGCTTTGATAAACTGTAATTATTACTTGTTACCGGTAGAGGCAAAATCTGAGCACTCTTCTGATAACCATATTTGCTGTGAGGCATCTGCATCATATCTTGATGATTGTTTGAATAATCATTGTTATTTATAAGCGATGGACTCGAAACAAACATATTATTGATGCTCGCACTCGAAGTGGACATGTTGTCAAACGGGTTGTTAACATTTGTCAGAGAAAGAGTATTTGGAGGATTAGCGTGCTGTGACCTATGCTGATAAACTGGCGTATTATCTTTAGGATATAAATACTGTCTAGGGATTGGTTGGTTATCTTGTTGGTATGAGGTATTTGGGTTGTAAATATACTGTGGTTGATTTGTTTGGAAGCCCCTGGGGAGTGAGGTAGAACGACTGCTGTACTGTGCCATGTTGTCTTCTTCCAACAGCTGGTCTAATGTACCAACGGCTTGGTGAGCCGACCACTCTGAGTTTCCTGGCTGCAAAGAAGAGCGTTCCCTGTCTCTCTGGCGACGCTCGCTTTCACGTTTGACAATGCGCACGGTCTTTATCTCTTGTTTTTCTACACTGGAGAGATTGGCTGCAGAAAAAAAATAAACAATTCAATAATTTTATTGAAAGCAATATGCTTGCTTATATGTCAGAAGTTATATGGATTAAAAAATATCTTATTTTAATTAAACAGGCTTTAATTCTTACTTCAACAATTAGTGGCGGAAATTACTCTATTGAGACTGTTAATAAATTTACAAATCTTGGATAAAATATATGATCAAAACTTATAAAGAGATAAAAACTAGTGAGTAGTGAGTGAAAATCATTGCTATTGCCTGCAAAAACAAATGAAGTTGAGGATTATGCACAGAATTACAAACTGTATAAAACTATAATGAGACCAGTGCTTGCCTATATATCAGAAACTAGAACTCTAACAAAGAAAAATAAAGCAATACTAGATATATTAGAACGAAGGATACCCAAAAAAACTTTCAGAGCTATCAAAGAAAAAAAGTGTGGCATAGGTGTCAACTAAAGACTTTACAATATGTATGACGAGCCGAAAGTCAAAAATTCTCGTAAAAACAGCTAGGTAGCACACAAAACATATGAATTACGCGCAACCAGAAAAAAAATATGTAATGCAAAATGATATGACGGGTCAGTGCAAAGAGAGCAGATGATGTTGACACTTTTCACATTAACAAATAGCTTCTTTTTACATTTGAGGGGTACAAAAGCAAAGGCAAAAATATTAATTTCAGCCAATCGACCCATAAGTAAGAAAATGGCCTCTTCATACCAAAGTGAGAGTTGATGTCGATTTTAGACTGAAACATCATAGCAAAGACAGTATTATCCAATTACGTACATAGCAAAAGCAACAATGTCCGCTTGGTAGCAAACATAGCAATATCCATATTTAAAAGTTAAATATTTATTTATATACATATATAAAAAGAAAACTGAGGTGGCAATATTGTTTTTAAAACTTATTTACAATAAGATGTAGATTTCATAGATTTAAAATATGAGCCACTTTCTTATCATTTATCCACTCACCGAAAGCACTGTTGAGTCCCAGATCATCGCTCTGATCGGGGGAAGATGCTCTCTGCTCCGTGGAGTGTATATCTATATACAAGGGAGCCATGGACCTTCCTGTGGGGCTGCAGGATCCGTGCTCAGGTGCTTCATCATCCAGATCTGTTTCTACCCAATGTGGGTTGAAACGTTTTTTGTTTGCCTGAGAATCTGAAAAGGCTGTAAGACGTTAATATTAAAAGCTTACAATTTAGATCAAATTTTTTGTATTAAAAGAATATGTACATAAAATTTATTGATTTTACGTTGTTTATATTAATATATATGTTACAGCGAATTTGCATTTTTAGTGAGACTATACTTTCACTAGTAAAAATGTACTTTTCCCGGTCGGGCAGAGTGGGGGCAGTGAAAACATCTAAATCAACGAATTCTCAGATTCACTACACATAATCCGTGAAAATACATTATTCAAAGCATAGACAATATATCGGTGAAACCATAAATTTGTACACATAATTCTTAAAGCGTAGAAAGTATAAAGGCGGCACTACACTAGGCGATTTTTATTCATTTTGCGGTCCTATTTTAACTCCTAAATTAAAATAGGACAGCGGCACCGCAAAACGAATACGAATCGCGAAGTAAGGTGTCGGCTGAAAGATCGCACACTCGGGTTTTTTATGATATCTGACGACTGCCGGAACAAAACGAGGTTATGTCACCATGTAATATTGGGGGGTTAAGGGAAAATTTTTATTAATGAATATGTATTTTGTCAATTAAGTTTATTAAATATGTTTTTTTTTATAACAATACAACAAAAGTTTATTTCTTACAAATATAGAAACATAAATAAATATACACCCGGTATTATTAATTTTAAATGAACCTTTAAAAGTGCGTCAAGTAACAAACACTCGATGCGAAAAATACAAAAATCAAAGAGATTCTAAGTCATCATTTACGTTTGAATTCATTCAGATTCTTCCGCATTTTCAATTTTCTATCTTTTTATCAAAAATGTGTCTAATGTCGTTTGCGTTTCTTGTTTGCGCACGTGTAAGCACGGGTGGTAGACGTACAACATAAAGTGCGCGGTTTTTAAGTTCGCAAACTTACTCGGCTCGACGTCGGTGACAGATGTGAAGCTTGCTCGCACCGTATCATTTTTATGAGTTTAATCGACTGTCTTTTGAATTATAAGATGATCAGGATTTCGTAAGTGTTCGCGATTAAAATTTTAAAAATATATTACGTTTTAGTTACCTACCTAAACTAATCATTGAATATCAAAGACCAGTCCAGAAGTGTGACAGTTCTAGAAACAGAACTATCGCCACAGAATAGAGAATATGCTATCGCTCAAAGGATAAAAATTAGAAA
>JADDOH010024095.1:0-11543 GCA_016648135.1 Agrypnia vestita | reverse complement strand
AAGCAATTCATCTTTAGATAAGTCTTCGTATATCGGCTTCATAATCTTCACTACATCATCGGGTAGGGGTTGGTAGGAGTGAACAAATCCGGGGATCTGGTTTTTCTTTTTTGGTTTCTTGTTGGGTAGCGCAGCAAAAGCTCTCTGCCACTCGCACCATGACTCATCACCGGCGGGACATTTATCGTGTTGGGGATTCGTGTCGGTTGAGCTATAGTGGTAAAACGTTGCCCAAATGTCATTTTTCATTTTCTCCAGTGAATTTGAATTCCGACGAATTGCTAACCCGTAGTACACAGCCAACTTGTCTATCATTTTCCCAGTTAATTTTCCCCTACCACCCAGCCCTTTATTATTTTTTTTAGCGTTTCTCAGTCGTGTGCCCATTCGTTTCTGCACGTGTCCAATGCATTCCTTCTTCTGCACGACAAGGTCCTCGTATGGCTCCGCATTTTTTATAGAGGAAAAAGTTTTGGAGTCGCCGTCACCAACGTAATTGGCGTACTTCACCCCATGCAATGTTTCGGAACGTCTGAACATTTCCAGTATAGCATCTACCTCCATCTTGCCGGCTGATCCCGAATGATTAGATGTGCACTGAGGTTCATGAGTTTGAAACCATTCTATATACTCGGCAGTGTCCTTTTTTTTTCTCCCAAGTTTGGCACAATTTACAAAAGGCGCTTTTCACAGCAATGTCTACGATTTTCCCAGTGTAATACCCCACCAAAGAAGCGACCCCGTACAAGGAAGTGAATCCACGTTTCTTCCAAGTTCCATCGCCAGATACAGTCAAATGTTTTTTAATCAAACCCTCGTTTTTTTTCATTTCGTCACGCACAGCAAAACTAATAAAACGATCAAATACTGTTTTTACGGTAGTTAAAATTTGTTTCAAGATGGCATCGTAAGATTTTTGTTTCAGAAACGGTGGCATATCCATTAATCCACAAAATTTTTCACAGCCCGCTGCCCCCAAACCGAGCAATCGCATTGTCATTATGAAACGTCTATTGATTTCATACGCACCATCAATAACCGCGGTCATATTTATTTTACGCTGCTCACAGTTGTCACACGTTACTGCGATTTTGTATCCAAGTCCTCGCATTTCTATAGGCGCGAATTGCATAGAACCGTCACACGTATTGCATTGAACCGTCACACGTATTGCATTTTACGTACTGTGAAATAGCCGTAAACACTTGAACAAAATTGATGATTCGATATTCCACCGAATGATCAATCGGCACATGAATATCGTCCTTCAATTTTAATTTCTTACGAGACGCACTGAAGCTACTTTCGTCCACTTCCACAGTTTGAGGATTAAAATATTGCTTCCTCTTTTTCGATCGCGATTTGTAATTTTTACTACCTTCACGAGTTACGCGTGTAATTTTTTGTCGGGAACTCATACTGATTTTTTGTAAAAAGAAAAATGTTCGATTCTTAGATGCTCACGCTTCAGAAGTTCGTATACAACTGATTTATAAGGGTGTTTGTATGGTCAAAAATGGAGCACGTTCGAGTAAACATCGTACCTACCTCATGTAATTAACTTTCTACAATAACAAAAGATTTACCGTTAAGGCGGAGCGACCCCTGATAAGCGCGACCTGCTAAGCGGTCCCTTACCGCTATCTGCTCAGCCGTGCGGCGGTTACGGGGCGCGCTTCGAAACTCTGCAACTTTTGATCTATTGCTTGGATCTTCATGAAAATTTGAAGAAATGTTCTCAATGAGTTTTACTTTCAGATAAAGCAATAAAAAAAAAACGATTTTTGAAAAAAAAAGAAGGTATATAACCCCTTAAGGGTTAATATAGAACATTTCTTAATTATTTTAGTACAGATACATCATCATAATGTAAGCTTTATACATATAAAAAAACATATTCTATGTACACATAAATAAATATTCAGTAACTATTGAAATTTTCTGAGACATAAAACACCGAAATATGCATTTGCAGTGGATGTCCAGCCTTAAGAGCCCCCAGTACACCGTGAATTACCAAATACCAAACTTTGGTATTTCACGAGTGCGGCGCCGCTATCGAAAATTTTACCAAAAATCGTAAAAATATATGGTATTCTTGGTTCATTCAAGTCATTTGAACTAACGGGAAAGCGCAAACTTGAACGCGTGACTTTCAAGCACGTAGTGCAATATGCATGATCCTTTTTATATGTGCATAAAATTTGCTAGTTCACCAGTGCTTTCCGCTTTATGCTTTCCAATACTAAGGCTAGCTAGGGATGAAATATTTTCTTTTCAAATGGTTTCGTTTGCATTGCACTTGATTTTAAAATGTCGAGGTGCGCGTGTTTTATGAAACGTATTAGGTATGCGCCACGTTAAAACATATTATCCGAGACTTCAATTTTCAAGGTTTCTTACTCCAATTAATTTTTTTATAATATATGATTATTTTTGATTTTTAAGACAATATTTGAAAAACTAATTACTTTTATCTCGTAATAATACGTAAATGTTTATTTAATGGCGTTAAGTAATCTTATTTTTATTAATATAATAAAAATTTACTGTGTTTTCACCACTATACAGGGTGTACCAGAGCTAGCAGCAGAAACTTGACCGGTAGATCCCTGTCTTTGTTATGCATTTTTTTTTCTGACTTATTTTTTGCAAAAAGTTGAACTATCATTACAGTAACTTATAATATTGATTATGAAAAATTCATTTGATTCAATACAACTTAAATAAAATGATAAAAACCTTGTAAAAAAAAAACTTTTTTCAATTTTCGTAAGGTTTTCATCATTTTATTCGACCTGTATTAAAGCGAATTAATTTTTCATAATCTACATAAGTTACTGTAATGATAGTTCAACTTTTTGCAAAAAATAAATTGGAAACATTGAAAAAAAATGCAAACTTTGATATTGCATATCTCCATATTTATTGAAGTCATGGTTGCTTGAATATTTTAGACTCACAACATAGGCAGGAATCTACCGGCCAAGTTTCTGCTGCTAGCTCTGGAACACCCTGTATATATTGAAAAATATCAAGATGTTTCGAAGCCCATGGCCCCTTCGTCAGAGTATAATGTATACTAATTAACAAATTAAAGATCAGAAATCGAAGTATAGGTAATCAAAATATAGAAAAATAATTTATGGGAAATTAATAATAATGAAGTACCTCCTAACATGAAAACAAATTTAATGATAACTATTTGTAAAAAGAACCTGGTTATTTATCATACTCAATTTACTATTAACACTTTTTCTTATTTCCAAAATTTCTAATTTATCAAACTGTAATTCTGTATAATTTGTAAGCAAAATTTGTAAACTATTATAAACGGCCCTCGTAGCGCAGTGGGTATGACACTGGCTTCCCACACCGAGGGTTCCGGGTTCGATTCCCGGTGAGGTCACAATTTAATCAATGTGATTTACTCAAGCCTGGGTATTTTGTGATGTATTTCGTTTCTGTAATTGGGCCTCCTGGCCTGTTGAAGCGTAAAAAAAAATACGGTTTAAGAATTTAAGATAAATATCAAAAGAATGATCCATGAAAAATGGATAGACTTATGAAGTATTACACAAAACATGTATGATATTTATATGTTATAGGTAGTATTATAAAACATATTAATGTCATAGCAAACGATAATGTAAGTTCATAAATAAGACGGATTAATAACAGATGAAATATACAGTAGAATGATGATGTATTCTAAGTTAAAAACGAAACGTAAATCGGAAAATGTAAATCGTAAAGCTCCGGAAAGCTTGTTAAAACTTATTTTTTGCAATTGTACAAAGAGATGTCAGAAAGGCTGGGTTAAAGTGCTCCGTTATATGCACGAATTGTAGTGGTACCGTGATCACTCGCAGGTTCCATTACAAGGTAGCGATGAAGAGGAAGAAACGGAGAATATTTTCGAGCAATCGTATGATGAAATTGAGAACGAAGAGGATTGCGATGAAACTGATAATCCCATCGCGGATGATGTTAAAGAAATTTACATCCGTGACGTTTCAATCGGTAGGTAGGTGTTGCGATTTCATTGTACTAAAGACAATGAAATCGCACAAACAACACCTGGTCCATCGAGAACAGCGAAGCGAAGGAGATTTTGGAATAGTGAATTGCACGTGGATTAGGCCTACTGGGGATACCACGATAAAAAAACGCGCCGCTTACTCTATCTACCTCAAGGTGGTATGGAAATGAGTTTTTTGGCCAAAACGCGTGTTGAACTTCACTTTGCGGCGCTCATAAGCCAAAACTATTGATTTTACAGGGTAAAGGTTATTACATAAATTGTAGGAAATTTTCTCTAGTTTCGTTTAGTATGAAACGTTTTTATCGTGAAATGAGTCGGAAAGGAGATATTGTTAAAAAACTGCTTTTAGGCGCCATTTTTCCAAAATGGTGGCAAAGTTGAAATTTGAAAAGAGCACATCGAAATCTATAAAATTACCCTTTTAAAAACTCCCGAAAAACTTTTCACGTAACCCCTTTTTAGCACCAAATGACTGTACAAATATTTCTGCAAACAGAATTCAACAAATACAGTTAAAAAAAACGAGATATGTCTAGTGGTACATTTGTGGGTTGAATCCTGTTTGCAGAACTAAGTACACTTATAAATCACATTCCTAATAAATGATTGGACGATATTTTTAAAAATACCTGTAATTTTTTGTTTGTAGATTCATGATTTAATTTATTGACAGTGAGATCGGGCGGGCTTCTGTTAAATATTAAAAACAAAATATTGTATATATTTACAAAAACATACATACAAATTAATTCAATATTATTACACTGAAAATTTTTTGATTAATATTATAATCGTAAAAAGTATGTCGATTATGCGTAAATAATATCAATTGTCAATATAGCACATCCCTATAGGGCAAAAACGTATCTAAAGGTATCGAAAAAGCGTATCATATTTTCGTAAAAATGTCATTACAGAGATTAAAAAATGGATTAAGTTTCATTGTGTGTATAGAAAAAAGACTATATCATATTGTCTTCAAAATAAATGTAGGGTCAATGAAAAAAAACGGCAAATTCATTCGACAAACGCATCAAATTTTGACAGTTAAATGGAGAAAAAAAATGGCGGCCGTTAATTTGAAAGTTGACATGAAAAAACTAAAAACGTTTTGTAAATCCATTACCATGGTCTACAGATGTGGAATTTGTAGAATGAATTCCTCTAACGGGAATCTTCTGTTTTCTAACATTTGGACAATGCTTACGAGGCATTTTACCGATAAATTGTATTAAATTGGAGAACAATAATCTCACGATGCACATCGGCCGGTGTCCGGCGAACGTCTGAGGATACATTATAGTGCACTTTTATCTGGTATTTAAATTATTTACTATCCTTGTGGATTAAGTTTCATTT
Source organism: Agrypnia vestita (assembly GCA_016648135.1). Classification (NCBI taxonomy): domain Eukaryota; kingdom Metazoa; phylum Arthropoda; class Insecta; order Trichoptera; family Phryganeidae; genus Agrypnia; species Agrypnia vestita. The sequence goes on along the minus strand of JADDOH010024095.1, from coordinate 6,139 downwards.
TTTGAATTTTTTTTTATTAATATTGATGAAATTCTCTAATTTTACATATATAGTTTAATATAAAAATGTAATGTTTTGATATTGACTAGTGCAATATAGGAAATAACTTGTAAATTTTTGTCTTTTTGAATGCGATATATTTAACCTTTCGAAAAATATTAATGGCTGAATAGCACCACTTCTTTTTCAAACTTTATACAATCAATTTGTAAACAAAATGTATGGTCTTTATTTGAAAATATTACGAGATTAAGTGTACCAAAGATAATATTGCGTGAAAACTAAAATAGTGTTTGGGGGTTATAATTTTTTTGAAGTTATAACAATATATTTATTCATATTTTTTTAAGGAAATGTTTAAAGAATGAATGGATCTATTATAATAAAATTTATTAAAAGCTTGTTTAGCTGTGGGTTTTGCAAAATGATCTTATAAATTTACGTTTAATTCAGTCTCCCGAGAGCAAATACGCAAATCATGTACTAGAACCTCTTAATGTATACCTCACAATGCTTACAAGACAAAAGTTGGTCAATTTAAAAATTTACAAGTTGGTCAATTTATATTGTAACTTCTTTCGATTTAAAGATATTTTGCCATGTTCCTTCCAAATACAATTCAGTCAGGGCGAATAACATTCGAGTCTCTTTAGGGCCCTAATTTAGAATATCAGTGCACCAATACATATGCATACAGCTGAAAGTTTTGGAATCTAATCCATTGAGGATTGATTTCATTACAGACAGTGCATTTTTGCAAAAAATAAGAATTTTTTCAAGTCAGTTTTCAATTTCTCAATCAATCAGTTTTAGAGAATGTATTAGGTGTGCCGGAAAAGAAAGTATTTTTTAAATGAAACATGTAAATGCCATGAAATTTTTTATTTAGTAATTACGAATCTAAAATATGATTCCGATAAACAGATTGTTATTACAGTAAAACTGGTTAATTCTAACCCCAATAACTCAAAATTTGTCTTAATTAAAAAAAATTAGTACAGAGGAGTCCCAAAATGTTAATTTCATAGTTGATTAACCCTTGCTGTGCCGCCATGCGGCAAATAATATTTCCGCAGTCTGCCGCGCTAAATAATACACGAAAGTGCTATTTTTTTTATTAGATTATTGTTTTTTTAATTAAAATTTGTGGTTTGACACCACTAGTAAAAAATCGTTTTCTTAAAGATACGTAACTAAGGTTTTTATTTGTATTTATTTTACCACTGTAAATTTTTATACTATAACAATTTCTTTTGACTTATCATGCTAAGTATTGCCTTATCCAAGGAAAATGATTATAAAATAAAATACTGAACTTTACATTGGGGTTTTGTTTGTTTTATTTCATATTTCGATAGATTTTACAGCTGAAGGTACAAAAACAATGTAATATAATATCAACTGAAAACAATATTCACGCACTACCAACGGACACTGAGAACTTTTATATGAATTTATTCAAAGATTTACATTATTTTTGAAAAAGTCTACTTCAAACTATTGCAAAATAATAAAAATACAAAATAAAAAACAATTTACACACCTTTTTAGATATAGTAGTAGTAGGTAATTTATTTAACATAACATAACATTAAATTACATTACAAATATAATTATACAATAATAATTTATCGTACAATCATATATGTAATAAAATATGTAACTATCCAACTAGGCTGGCCTGTTTTAGGGCAAGTTAATATATTTCATTTTAAAACACAATAATCTACTATAAGTACTCATTAGTATATATAATTAATAAATAATTTAGAGTTCAATTAAATTTTAGTGCAGCACAAATTTTTGAGAGTTGTTAACTTTAAATTACACATACCAATAATGGACATAAATTATAATTTTCTATTGTCTCTAATTAAACTAAATAGATTATCCGGTAGAAGGAAAATTGCTGACCTCGTATTACTGTATAAAATCGTAAATAATTATTACAACAGTTCAGAACTAACGCAGTTAATTTTTTATCACATCCCTTCCAGGAGCACTAGACAAAGTATATTGTTTCATTGTGACAATGTCAGTGTAAATTGTCTCTATAGCTCACCTATTAGAAGGCTCCATAGGTTAGGAAACGAGTATGGCTACCTATCGGATGTTTTTTCGGAAACACTAGCTGGTCGGGCCATATCTATATTTGGAATGTATAGCGAACGCCTTTCATTGAGAAATTAGGCAAGCCGCGTTACCTGTCTCCGCCAATGACGCGAGACCCAGCAGGGCCGGCAGTAGTACATATTGGACCGCCGCTGTGAGTACATACTCGTTCGCCATCGCCGCCGTGTGACATTTTTTACGCACGTTCCGCAATAACCTCAATTTGTCGTTCGATCTTAAAACCGCCTTTTCAAATCCGTTCTTCGCAGTGGATTTGTTTACATTATTGGTGAAGACGGCCACCCGCATCTACAGTCCACTCAATCGCATTTCATCAGGTCGCAGTTCAATAAATCGAAGATAACCAGGAGGTAAGTGTCTTGCATGTTTTCTCAGTTACTGGCCTTTCGCTACGTATTGGACATCTTGCTTGCCCCCTTGGAAGTTTCCGTATAGTTGGACGCTCAAAGCGCACCATTTAAACCATAACCTAACCGCCTCACCACATAATTTTGGTACCTTCGACCGGAGATCGATCCATATACAAAGGTCGAACGAACGAATTAATATATTCATACATCCGACTATATCGTATTGAGCAACTCCATTATCGCAATTTTCATAATATTTGTTCAGTGAAATAATTACACAGCGTGATATTTGTCGATATAAATATCGTTTAATATTTTTTCAGCTACTTTTACTTGACAGTGTTATTCACGCACGGATACTTTGCACTTGTAACAAAGTTATAGAATTGTTTATTTCGAATAAAATATTAAATAAATTCGGTATTCAAACATATTAAATAACAATTTTAACATAACATAACATAACAAATAATATTTCACAAGTGAGTATTTTAGAATAAATACGAACTTATTGTTAGATCACTGAAGTACCTCCCGATAAAAAATATTCAAAATGTCGCAGATAAATAGATTGAAATCTTTAGAAGCAAAACGGGACGCTGTTTTCGCTCACGTAAACATGATGTACGAAAAATCAAAACGGATTTCGTCTGAGAATACAAGGACGACAGAGTCATTGGCAGACATACAAACGATTGATGAAACAAAAACGCAGTTCACCGCCGTTTCAGATGAAATAAATATATTGAATTTAGAATTGAATCCTGACTTTGTACCGGATTATCAAAAACTTATTGCATTTGATGGGATCATCTCTCATATCAAATTTAAAAAATCCCAACTTTCGGAAACAAAGCTGCAAGAGGCTCCTGTATTGGATAGTCCAATGAAGTTGCCGGCTATTCAAATTCCGTCATTTGATGGCAACCAGGAGAACTGGCCCATTTTTTATGAAACGTTTAAGGCCAACATTCATCAAAATAAAATATTAACCCAATCACAGAAAATGCAATATTTAATTTCAAAATTATCGCACGGCGCTCTTTATTTGACATCAGGGGTACTTCCTACAGGAGAAAATTACAATTCTTTATGGAATAGCCTCGTACAAAAATATCAGGATAGAAGGGCGTTGGGTTGTTATTACTTAAAAAATATTTTCGAAATAAAATATGTCAACACCGCTGGTGGCTTAAACGCGTTTACTGAGAAATACTCTGCGTCCGTTTCCGCTTTGAAACAGCTGGGAATCGAAGATCTAACAGACTTCATTCTTTTGTATTCCGCGTTATCGAAATTGGATAGCCAAACTTCACAAATGTTCGAGATGACGCAACGTGAAAAGGAAATTCCAGCTTACCAAGATCTGGTAGAATTTTTACGAAGTCAGGTGAAAATTTTAGAACGTACAACTACTAGCAACACCGCTTCTGTTCGATATGGTCAAAATAATTTAAATAAAAATAAGACTTACAAATCTTTCTTGACTAAAAGTACTGGAAATAATAGCTTATTATGTTTGAGAGAAGATCATAAACATTTGTACGAATGTCCAAAGTACAAAGGCATGCCGATCAACGAACGCTTTAATTTCATAAAGACCAAAAATGGTTGTATTAACTGTCTAAGTTACTCGCACATTATAAAAAATTGCAAATCAACGCGTAATTGCAAAAAATGAAATAAACGTCATAATACGCTTCTTCATTTTGAAGATAATAATCGAGATGATGCGCATCCAGTAGCATCTATAACACTGGTTACCGCGCGAAACCAGTCAAAATCTTATTCGCCTAGTGCTAATATTTTATTGTCGACGGCCCAAGTATTAGCTTACAAAAATCAAAATGAAAAACGGTTAATACGAGGTCTAATTGATAGTGCATCGCAAAATCATTTGCTCACAGTAGCGTGCTGTGATGAGTTAAATTTAAAAATCTCGCCGCTTTACAATGCGGTCCTCAAGGGTGTAGGCAATAGCTCGCGTCCAATAAAAGGATACACTAATTTCATCATACAATCACGAGTAAATTCACAGACTTATAATATCCAGGCTTTGGTTGTTGACAAAATCACCAATAACCTACCTGTGCAATACATTGACACGGCAAATCTGGCTTATTTAAAAAATTTTCAACTCGCTGACACGGATTGGAATATACCGAAGCCGATCGATTTAGTTTTAGGTGCAGAATTATTCCCGTATCTTATATTAGGTGGTCGAATAAACGCACCCTCTCCCGCTCCGCCGTTTTTAGAAACGACTTTAGGCTACATCATAATGGGCGAGATGTCTATGGAAAATCCCAAAAAGGAAGATTCTACTTTAACTCTTCTATCTCTAAATGATGGTGATTTACAGACTTCTCTGCAAAGTTTTTGGCATCTAGAAGAGATTACAACTAGGCAGTTCCTGAGCCCCGAGGAGACGACCTGCGAAAGGTTATACAGCGCATCTGTAAATAGAGATGAGGCTGGACGTTACTCGGTCGCATTACCTTTTCGTGGAGATTCAAAGGAATTAGGTAATTCACGAAATACTGCGTATCGCCGACTTATCGCTCTAGAGAAGAAATTCAAACAAGAACCAAAACTTCGTGAAAATTATAATAACGTAGTAAACGAATACATTGAAAAGGAGTATTTAACTGAGATTACCGCAATCGATGTCTCAAACGAGGGTTATTACATACCGCATCATGCCGTCACACGCCCAGATAAGCCAATGCCGCGAATTGTACTCGACGCAAGTTCAAAAACCCATACTGGGAAATCATTGAATGATGTATTATATGCTGGGCCTAACTTACAAGCAAACCTTTTCTCTCTTTTACTTGAGTTCCGGTTATTCCCTGTAGCTATGACCGCGGACATAAAGCAGATGTATTTACAAATTGGTACATTTCAAAATGATCGTAAATATTTAAAGATATTATTTCGTTTTCGCGACTATAGCAACGAGACGATCAGAGTATTTCAATTCAACCGCCTTCCATTTGCCCTCAAACCTAGTCCGTATTTAGCTTTGCGTACTATTCGTCAGCTAGCATCAGACATGCGCTTTTAGTACCCTGATGCCGCTGCAGTCGCCGAGTCAAAACTTTACATGGATGACTTGGTGCATTCAATGCCTGACGACGAATCGGCCATCCGCACCTCTCGAGAGTTAATCTCGTTATTCAAGGATCCTTTGAATTAATTAAATGGTCGAGTAATTCTTTGGCATTACTCAATGACCTCCCGCATTCTCATCGAAGTTCAGTGGATTTCACAAATGAGAACAACAGTACTAAAGTTCTCGGTTTATCTTGGGAACCCGCTGAGGTCAATTTCTTCTTAACAACTCTGCAGGTCCAAGAGACATGTACAAAACGAAGCATACTTTCATTAGTGGCTCGTTTGTTTGATGTTCTAGGCATCGTGGCCCCAGTAATCCTGTATGCCAAATTGCTCATTAAGGAGCTCTGGTTGTGCGATATTGGTTGGGATGATGTACCTCCTGAGAGCATCATTCAATGCTTCACTGCACTTACGAGTGAATTTCACTTGCTCTCGACTTTGAGAATTCCGCGCCATATTGGTGTTCTAAAGGACAGTACAGTTTGCATCGTCGCCTTCTGCGATGCGAGTATGAAAGGTTATGGTTGTGTCATTTA